>PVJI01000820.1:137800-222003 GCA_004026765.1 Micronycteris hirsuta | reverse complement strand
AGGGAGGGAGGGAGGAAGGGAAGGAGGGAGTGGGGGAGGGAGGGAGGGAAGAAGGGAAGGTTAGATCACCCTCCAGCTCTCTTCTTTCTAATTTTGTTAGGTATTTATCACCTGAATAAGGTCCTAAGGGGCTCAGAAGGAATCTAAGTAAGAACACTGGTATCAAAAATCCTCCTATGAAATATATACAAGAAGGAATAAGGGGGGAGGGGATGTATAAAACGTTATATCACGTGCAGACCTGCTAACAGCAGTTAAGTCTCAGATTATGAGGGACTTCTTTTTTTCTCCATATTTCCAAAAGATGCAAATCTTATGAGTGTGTATTATTTTTATAAACAAAAAATACATGAAAGATCAACTGAATGTAAATAAAATGTTTCGATGGTGTCTATGGTTACAAAGGCTGTGGGGAGCCAGATAAGTGAACTAAGGCGTCCCACCACAAACAAACAGGTTCAACATGTTTCTAGAAAGTCAACGTAACATGCCAAAGGGAGAGTTTTCTGATAAGCTACAGTCCTCATCGCCCTGCCTTCTATTCTCCCTCCCTCATTTACTCAAGGACATGGTATAATTTTTCTCCCCCACAGAAACTCGGGATGTTTAAGGCTAAATCTGTTGGCAATAACCTACCAGAAGCATCTTATTATATGGTTATTCTTCATTTTTGCAAATGGCGCTCTTCTTCATTGTTTCATGTGATTCTCAGAAGAACTCTGTGAGGTAGTTGGGGCTGGAAATGATCTCCGTCCTTCTTGTTCTTCACGTTTTACATTTTAAGAGACATTGGGCTTGGGAAGGGCAGTAAATAGAAAAGGATACATTCCTAGTGTGTAAAAATTGTGTGTGGGGGGGACAGAACCAAACCAAAGAATCATTCATGGGGTCACCACCAGACAGGGCATTACTCATACTTGGTTGTATCGGTTTCCAGTATTTCTTCTCTGTATTGCATTAAGCCCATTTAAAGGAGACAAAATTTTCACATGGCTAATGAGAGTCAAAGCTAAGGCTAAGACCCATGAACACTTTCCTTCACATCAGGAAGTCCCTTTCTTCTTACTGACCTGTCCCTCTTTCAAAATGCCCAGGCATTATAAAGAGGAAACTTCATACACAGATGTTGATATGTTCATGTTTTGTTTCCATGTTCTAAGTAAACTTACCCATGGTCTTTGGAAAAAAAGCACCTCTCATATTAAAACAGTTGTCAAATTCAATGATCTCTAAACTTCTCTAAAAACTCTGAAACATTCTAATCTCTGAATGAAAAATGGCCAGAGGGCAGGGTCAAAAATCTAATCCTGACAGATATCAGATGGGGGCAAGTTAAGTGAGTCAAAATCCCATAACGCAGGAGTTAACCAAGCCAGAATCGAATTCACAAACCACTGACATAACCTGGAACACGGGTCAGTCTAGGAGAGGAAAGAAATACAAGTCTGGAAGGACGAGGCTGAACCAACAAATGCACTGTCAGAGGTTCTGGCTGATCACAAAATCTGTTTCCTCTTCTTCCTGCACACAGAGCTACATCACATTTTCTAGTTGTCCTTGCAGATCAGTGTGGCCATGTAAGTCCCAGGCAATGGAATATGGATAGGAGTGGGAATGATAGGAGACACTTTCAGGCTTGGCCCCTAAAAACCTCCCATTTGCAGTCTTTCATGCTCTTTCTTTTTCCAGGGTGACCTTAGAAGTCATTTGGTAAAAATGAGGGAGCCATAAAATAGAAGGAGCCATAAGATGGAAGAAATTTCTGCTTGGAGAACAACCTTCCACCACTAAAGAACATCTAATTAAACTTGATGTGAGCAAGAAATGAATTTGTATTTATTAAGTCATTGAGATTTGGGGGGTTATGTACAACAACTAGTGTTACAGGATCCCTGACAGGTGACATATCAACAGACCACGTGGGCAAGGCCAGACTCTGACATAGTCGTTTGCCAGCCTGTCTTCCTCCGTCTAGGGCCATACCTGCTGACCAGGCTTGGATGGACAAATGCCAGCAGCATACTGAACTACTTTTTGTTGGTGATCTTTTATTCTAAATTTTACACGGATTAAGAAAGTTGAATGACAGATGGAATCATACATGTGTTATAAGCAAATCAGGAAAAGATTCAACAAAATCAAAATGTCCACTCAAGCTTTGAGAAGACTTTGATAGCTTTTGATGGAGAGAAAAATGTAATTAAAACAAATTAGAGCATGCAGATCTTCTAAATCAATATGCAAAAGTGAGGTGGTAAAGTGTTATAAATTACGTTTTGTCTCCCCAACATGTATATGTTGAAGCCTCAACCCCCACTGTGGTGGTATCTGAAGGTGGGGCCTTTGGGAGGTCATCAGGTCATGAGAGTAGAGGCCTCATGATGGAATCAGTGCCCTTATAAGAAGAGACATGGGATAACTATTCCCTCTCTCTGCTCTCGACCATGTGAGGATAGAGAAGGTGGCTAAGACAGAGGGAAAGCAAAACTAATATTTATTGAACGTACTATATCTTAGAAGCTGTCACATACATATTGTTAGTTAATCTTCACAACAGAGCTGTGTGGTAGTTGGTACTTATCTCATTTTTACAAAAGAGGACACTGGGATCATGGCAATAAAGTAGTCAAGCTAAAGTCACACATTTAGGGAGTGGTGGGGCCAACATTAGCCCTAGTTTGTCTGACTGTGAAGCTCATGTTCTTTTTACTATTCCTTGTTATCTTGTCCTTTGAACACCTCTCAAGAGATTTGCAAAAGTTCCCCTGGCTCTAATGCACATCTCAGATGGCCCCAAGGGTGACTGCCGTGTGTCTCACCTCTACGGATGCACAGAGTCAACGCCCCTTAAATATCTAAGAAACAAAGAGGCAAATGGCTCAAAATTTACCTGGGAGGTGACTTCTTATAGCACGCTTAGAACATGCTCAGAACTCATCTCTCTAGCAGATGTTCCTCCAGCTTCTGGCAGATGCTAAGAAAAGTCACATCTCCGTGGCTCTCTCTTTTACCACATTAACAGCCATGTGCTCATATATGAGTACGTACACACACACACATACACATACATGCACACAATTTTTCCATCTGCACTTCAAGTCACCTGACTTTTAAGCCTAGTCACCTACAATCAGAAATTAGCATATACAAGGTGGGGCAAAAGTAGGTTTACTGTGAGTACACGAAACACAGAGTTTATTCTTGTATTATTATTTACTCTTATACATTTTTCCATACAAACATCTGTAAACCTACTTTTGCCCACTCCTGTATTAAGAGGACATATGAAACAAAATCCAGATGGAATGGAATATTAGAATGTAACTTACAGAACTTACATATTCCCTAGTCAAGCAAATCCTGCTGCCCTCAACTCTGCTAACACCTTTGTCTATAATATGCGAAATCATTACATTTGCAGATAAAGCTAAAACCAACGTGCTGATCTGTACTAATGGGCAACAGACTGAAACGCTTATAGCAGTCAACACTGGAAAAAGCAAATCACAGGCTTACCCAGTACACCTCATAGCTCTTAATTTAGCTTTGGAAAAATCTCTCTTAAAGGGGAACTTGTAAAAGGAAGCCACAAGACGGCCTGAATAATGGCAGTGGCTGGTCAGGGAGGCCAGCACCCCACGGGAGCACAAGGACCACACAATGGACGTGAGGCCTTCCCTAGCACCTGTGCACCTCGCCCGCTATTATCATCACGGCCAAATACCTTGTGATGCTCTAGGACTTCAAAATGTACTCTCTCAGGCACACATAATTATATTCTTTAGGATAGTATTGGGCCTAACTAAAAAAAAGTAAATAAATGGACTGCCTAAAGCTAACTGTACTTATTAGCCATGTAAGATTGGAGAAGAGGAAGCCTGACTTTTGCTCAGAGTTTTCCAGTGACTCACTGTGTAATTCTGAGGACACAACCCTTTGATCTTTCGTTCCTTAGCCCACAACCAGGGTTTTAGGTTGTGCCCCCCCCCACCACCACCACCAGCCTTTCGGAGGCACCCACTCCAGCTTCTTTTGCCTTCGGATGAAAGGATCTATAGACGTGGAAAATTGTTGTTTGGTGATTTCCTATATCCCCCTTTCTAGTATTTCAGCCGTTCTCCTTTTACATCTGAGGGACACTGCAGAGAAATCACTGCTGTGCGCAATCGAAGCCACAGGCTTAAAATTTCACTGTTGGAGGGGCAGGCTGAGGAGGAACAAGTCTGGCTTTAACACCACAAATATCTCCAATTACCAAGTGTGGGCAGAAAGAACACAAAAAACAAGGAGAGATAGAAAGGCCCTTGGTATTCTTCAAAGCTTCCCTTTTGGGATGAAAAGTTCTTCTTTGAGACTTCCAAGGCAGAAAGCCTGGGCAGCCTGCACACCTGGAGTGCATTAGTGGGCCCTGGACTCGAGGGGAAACGGGCGGAATTTCATCTCTAGATGCTTCCCACAATCCATTCTCATAAAAGCTCCCAGTAATTTACCAGCTTAGGAGCACAGCATGGTATTCATGGAGCGCTGAACCCTGGGATTACCTTCCAGAGTCACTGGATAAATCCTGCTGCTCATCTATGTAAACACACTTTCATCTCAATTACCTTTAGCTCAAGGAAAGTTTCATTTTGTTTGCTGTGGCACAGGGTCAAGACCAAAACTCACCCTCAAATCATTCTCATACCTCTCCTGAGAAACCTTTTAAAGGGAATCCAGTGTTGCTGTAACTAATGAGTGAGTTTCACGTAGGCTATGTGCTCATCTAAATACAGAACCTTAATGCCTCTGCTGTTTGCTTCTCCTTCATCACCTGTCTTGCCAGTTCTCTGCCTTGGTGTCCACAAGCTGGATGGAGGAGAAGTCTTCCTGCAGTCACCAGGCAGGCTCCGGCCTCTCCATGGCATCCAGTATGGCTGCTCCCGCCCAGAAAAACCCTTTGTCTTCCTGCAATTTCCAATCTCTTTACTGTACCTCCTGAAATGTAACTCAGCATAGGGCTTTCCCAGCCACTCGGGTTACTGTATTCTGCGTATCCGCTCCCTAAGGTGTCTCTCCCCATCTGCATCTACTTGTAGGGAAGGAGAGCATTATAAGGCCACAGCCTCTGGAGTCAGGCATTCTGGTTTTGCATTCCTGTTCTGCAATTCACTACCTGTATTACCTTGGAAAAGTTACTTAGCCTGTTTTTGCCGCAGTTTCCTTATTTGTAAAATGGGGGTAGTGATAGTAGATACTGCATAGCGTTATTGTGAAGATTTAATCCTAGGTCCTAGAATAGTGACTACAATTTTGTGAAGCATTCAATGAGCACGATGATGATTGCGATCATCCCTTCATTATCAAGGCCAACTACTTTCTTTAAAAAAGAAAGTGTCACTCTAGCTGGCCCTACCAGCTTAGTTCCCTGGTCGGTCAGTGGGCAGGATGGCTCCCTACTCTCAAAGCGCAGCTAGCAAGGGCAAGCGGAGGCATCTGTAAGCATGCTGCAGGGTAAACAAGTTTGGGGGATACCACACAAGGACAAAATAATGGTGAAGGAGATGGAACTGTCAAAACACTCTGAACGCCATTAAACCAAATGCTCTAAAAATTAAGACTAGGGTTCAGAATCTACTGGAAGTTGGGGTAGTTGGAGGTGATGGGTGATAAAACTTCTTTCCTTGACCATTAGGATGGCTACTTGAGTTAGGCAATGCTCTGACCTATACATGTTCTTCATGGCCCAGCTCTAGATACAAAGTGCCAGATCCCAGTAAGAGCTAGAAGGTGGAGCACACCTGTTTCTACCACTTGAAGAAGAACCCACTGTCTTAAAGTAAGACCTGACCTGGCGAGGGTGCTAGTGCTTGCGGCGCCTTATAAGCCATTTGTATCTCCAGCATGTGTCAGGCAGAACACTCGTCTGGTGTGAAGGGCGTGTGGCCTACTCACCCATGCCACAGAGCAGCACTCCCACACAGGAGCTCTCTGGCAGTGCTACTCCCAGCAGACGCAACTGTACAATGACAATGGAGCATGACATTTTCAAGTTGTACGCCTCTCTAAATTATGTTAGTACCAGAGATGTTCTTTGAAAAGTACGTTCCACGTGTGATGTAAATAGTATTGATTTGTACGTGTACCATGACACAAGAAAGGTTGTGAAGCACTGCTCTAGATTAATGTCAGAAAGAAACCTACTATTCAATAAATTCCAAACTATTACTAAGAACCAAATAAGTATGAGCCATGTGCTACTATGGTTTTAACATTCTGTACTTTGATTGCCTATCTGCAGGTAAATGATAAAATAAACACATTTGCCTCAGAGAGTTGACTGAGGGTATAAGTGCTTTGAAATTTTTAAATAAAGCAAAAAATGAATTTAAATATTTATTTTCGATTTGCTCCATAAATTGTGTCTTATCCCCAAGCAGATTCTCGCCAAAAAGAAAGAAGAAGTAAAAAAAAGGTAACAGAGCCTCATCCTAAAAACAAAGCCTGAAATCCAGGGATTATACATGAAGAATATCTACCACATTCTAGTATAACAAGGAAATCACATAACAATAAACAGTAATTTAACTGCAAAAGGGAATGATAGCACGTACTGGAAGCAGCTCCTTTATCTTCAAAGGGGAAGCATTAATGAAGAAGGAAGCAGGGGGTTTAGAGTGCTTTGCAGGACGGGGGCATTGATCTCGCCTGCTTCTGTGTCAGCATGCAGTGCAGAAGCGCACTCCCACAATTCCTGTGCAACCAACACGGGACGTGCTCCGTGCTGCAGGCCAAAGCAGCACTTACAGCGGCACGTCTCCTTCAAGGTGTTTCCTATTTCAGCTTCTTCTACGCAACCAAATACTCTGCTCTAGTTCTGACCTCAAAGAATCCTGCCTTAAGTCTGCCTTTAAAAATGGGGCAAGATTTTTTTTAGCAGCCCAAACAACGTCGGTGGCCAGTCCTCCAAAACAGACGTAATGAAATGGATGTGCATGGGAATTTTCACGGTACTTTACTGAGAACTCCCTACTCTCCGACCCGCCTTCCACCCATTTCCAACATGCTAACTGTGAACCAGAGCTGAGAAGCGGTCAAAACCCTCCAGACACAGCCTAAAACTTCCTTTGTTGACTTAAAGGAATAAGAGAAAAATCAAAATTCCTGACCTTCAAACTTTGAACAAAGAATGAGCTGAAAAGGAATAGGACTGACAGCCTGTGCCTAGCCCAATTACTTGGAGGGCTGAAGTCTTAATTGACTCTTCAATACCAGCTCCTAAGTGCGCACATGACGTAGCTAACACCATGTCTTCATTCGTGAGACTGGAGAGTAGAGACAGGGAGGACAATGACAGGAAAAAAATAGGATCAGCACAAGAAAGTGGTATATAGCTAAACTGATGATAAAAGCATCTAGAATAACAACAGTCTTTCTCCTACAGCTTCAGAAAGAGTATTTCAGTTAACTGGGTCAACAGGAAACAATTCTATATAGAATTTTGACAAATGGGTCCAAAGGTTAAATGATTTAAAAAAGCTACTTATTAATGAATTCATTCTAGATCTTCGTTCTATAAAGAGATATGAGTTTCAGTTTACACTTGCTTCTGTCAAAGAAGTCTCAGGACAGCGAAGGAAGGTGAGAAAGGAAAAAGAAGGCCCTAATTATTGCAAAATGAAGAAGGTAACATAGTCACCAGCTCAATATTAGAAAAAGAGCATTATGAATAAAAGCACTGCCAATATAACCTGGTATTCTACCTACTTGGGTGAGCTACCTCCTTTCAGGGAATGCCAAGGTCATGTGCACTGAGCTGTTAAAGATACCTGAGTAAGGGAAAGTTTCCCAGCAAAGTAATTTTTTTTGAAGTGTGCTCAGCACCTGGTCATCTGTTCATCTCAACAGTGGCTCAGTGATCAATAGACAGGACAGGGTGAAAGGTTAGTCAAAGGTCAGAGGGTTGAACCTCTTGGCTGGAGAGTTAAATTCTTTAGACCTTGAAAGGCTTTCTTGAAGCAAATTTATTTATATATGTTGCCAGGAGTTTCAGCTGACTTTTAAAATTTAATTGCTTTTCATTTCCATTTCTTCCCTCTCCTGCGCCTCGCGTCCTTCCCACCCTCACTCTGCCCCCCGCCCCCTGTCCTCCTGCTCCTCTTCCTCCTCCTTCTGTCTCTTTCTCTCATAAATTTAGTTGCTTGGGGGAGTTTCCATGATAATGCAAAAATTTTAACAGTTTCATATATTTTCTCCTTGTGAAGGGACTCCTGCCCTATCCTAATGAGAGAAAAGATAACCACACATGATTAACTGTATATTTTTAAAGGAAAAAGCCATTAAGCAATACCAATTAAACTTCAAAAATGGATTTTGGTAGATGGGGGTCAGGAAAGCATATACAGGGTAAGGAAAAAAGAGGTTTACAGCTGTGAGTGCACGAAACACAGTTTATTCTTGTATTGTTGCTTATTAACTATTATATTATTTTCTGTAGGAACAATCGTGAACCTACTTTTGCCCCACCCTACACAATTAGGACACTGTGGTGGTACTGGCCCGCACCAAGGGTCACTCTAGAAAACAGGAGTGAAACACCCAGGCGCTTTGGTACGTGTGTGCGCACACTCCCACGTACACAGAGGCAGCTGCTGGCAGGCTGAGCACCTCCCTGGCACCCAGGAAAAGGTCGCACTTTGCAAAGTTTCCAGGAGAAACATCACTGAGTGTGTTTGTGCTGTTTGCCCTTGTGAGCAGAGACAACACACATTCGGTGGCATTCTAGAGTCTAGAAGAAAAACCTTTCACAGAAACCAGCCTTAATCCTCAATATTAGCTCTCTTGGCTCATTCCGGTAGTTATACTCTGCAAAACAAATCTCCTTTGCTCATTCTGTGACGTGCCTCATTTGTGGATGGCAAACGTGATGACAATATTATGAACAAAGTGATTTAGAACAGATCTCTAGTGAAAAACAGAACTCAATCTTGGCATAGAGCAGTTGATTAATATGCCCTGGGCCCACGAGATACATCTCCTGCTGCTAACTGAAACAATCCAGAAGGCTTCTCTGCTAGTTACCTGGGTGATCCTGTTCCATTATCTTACCCTCTTTGGACACTGCTAACTATTTCCAGGTTGGTTATCATTTAATTCCCAGAATCAGTATATTCATGGTCCAAAGTTTTGCATTTGAAATGGACGTGCTCAGAAGTCTTCCAAATGAAATGTTAACACTGTGAATTCATACAATGTTCATCCTCTCTGGAGACCAAAGGGCTTTACTGATGCTATTTTCTTTCAGTTCCCAATACTTATTCCACCCCCTAGTGACAGACAGCATGACCCTCATTTCCCTCACGGAAGAAATCATCCAAGGCTGACTGAGTTGCCTGAGGCGAAGTCATTGGTGAAGCTTAGAAGAAAAACCTACATTTCCTGATCTACTCTTGCAGCACTAGGTCTCCTAGATATTTTTAGAAATGATGAAGGACTTGGGAGCTCACTCTTGAGAACGGCATGTTGATTAAGAATACAGGTTTGGAATTAGCTGGAACTTGGTTTGAATCCCAGTTCCACTATTTACTGCTGTGGATCTTGGAGAAGTGACTTAACTTCCTATGCCTCACTCTCTACCCACCCATCCAAAGGCCCAGAAAAGCAGATAGCTGTGAGTTGGTCTGTTTCCCAAAATGCATACCTGAGAGATAAAATCTGCCTCTCCATCTCTCCTAGAGGTGTTTTAAGGATTAGACAGATTGACGAGTTGGCACATACGCCAAGAGCTAGCAGAGCACAGCACCAAATGGAGCCCAGCTCAGCAGGACGAGCCAGCCTGTTGGACAGCACACGCCGCCGACTCTCTAATGACCGCAGCAGGCAGGCCGCTACAGCAGCTACCATGATACACGAGCAAGGGGAGGGCGGACAGGCAACGCCTGGATGGCAGATACTACAAATCCTTTGCAACTATTCTAAAAAAGTGAGTATGGAGTTGAGAAATGGGGAGGTCATTGACTTGGAACTGTCGGATTTTACATTTGAGGAAGCAGAGGCCCAGAGAGGTTTACTCAACAGAATTCATATAGTATGAGGCGGGAGAAAGAGTTGAACCCAGGTCAGACTGATCCACATTTTCTACCAATACTCTGAACTTATAAGGAGATAAGAATCCAATGTGTAAAAGTTAACTGTGCAGCCACCCGAACCATCTTCTGAAATTTGAACAGACTCCATAATTCCAGACCTTGAACTTGGTTTGGGAGCCATGACAGTATCTTGGTCCTACTGGTGCGGCACTGGCTCACTAAGCGTCATGCCCCAGCATTGATTCAGACAGAAGAGCATCACAGAATGAGTCAGTAATAGCTCATCCTATACAACCCCACACAGGTGCTTCCTAGTTATTCTCTATGTAAAGACTCTCTGCTGTCAGCCATCGTTATGAGGAATGATGAGTTCAGCCCAAACAGGTGGGAGGGCCACAGACGAGGGCACCTTCCGCCTCTTTATAAGCCGTGCCTACAATGAATAAAGTGGAAAAATCAGTCTGACACATTTTATACTTAAATTACCCTGCATGACTGATGAAACTCAAATACTGTGCCTACTTGATATGTTTTATTTCTACTATAAACACACCAAGTATCTTTAAGTTCAACAAATGCACCTTGAATTCTTTCCCTCATCACTGACAGCAAAAGGATGGAAAAAGGAGTTTGAAGTCGCACAATTTCAATGAGAAAAAAAAGCAGGAAAGAAACAAATGAAATAAAATGTGGTATATCAGTATATACAAAGATCACATATTTCAACTAAACCAATCTATGGCTTTTTTTTTTTTTCATTTTTAGTTTAGTCTTTCAGGGAAATCCTGCTCACCCGGGTTCAAAGGGAGAAGGGGAGAGAACATCCTCTTTGTCTCTCCTGGGCTAATATTATTAATATTTACACTAACTAAATACCATTATTTGCAAAGAGCATTAAACCAAAAACTAGGATGTAGATTATACCACTAAGTTCACCATCTATAGCATTAAATTTTCTAGTATAATGCAGGATTAATCAACATGAACAGGATTAATCAACATGGTTTCAATGAACTCATTCAATTAATTGCAAGTTTAAATATGTAGGTCAGAATGAATGTGTAGGTGTCATTGAGAAGGTGACATTTAAGCAAAGACTTGAAGGAGATGAGGTAGTTAGTTATGCATGTATCAGGGAGATGAGCATTTTTGTCGCTAACCTCGATCCCACCCAATGCACCCCCCACCCCCCCCCCCCCCCCACCCCGCTCTGGCCCCCGCTGAGCAGAGTCTCAGCACACGCTCGTGCTGCTCCAGCACTGTTCTGCTTCTCCCGTGTGCCTGGTCCTGTTCCCGCACGCTTCATTCTTCAATGCATTTCATTCAAAACTCTCAGTCTAGTTGCTCTTATCTTAGCCTGAGGTCACGGAAGCCCACCCAAATTATATCCTTGTCTTAGTCAAAATGATATTTTTCTCTTTCCCACTGCTGTTCTTTATTCCTTGATTATCCTGGACTCTAAAATCTACCAGAAAGGAGAGCTTTCCAGCACCTCCACTGAAGTCTAAACCTGCAGAGTAGCGCCTAGCACGTGCGGAGTAAGAACAGACAGACAAATACGGAAGAGTCACTAGGAAGATGAGAGGGGGCGGAGTAATACTAGGCAGCTGCTAGTCACATTCTGTAGTCGACACTAAACTGGAAACTCCATGATGAAAGAACCCAAGGCTGGGGCGAGTCAGCGCCCTAATTACAGAGGCACCCTGCAGAGTAAGTTTCTAGCAGTTGAGGTTTCAGTGGCTAGAACTTTCCCCTTCATGGACCAGTATGTGGCCACAAATGTCAATATAATGACCTACGTAGGAGTATTTTGTATATTTTACCCATCTTAAGACTTTACTCTTTCAATGCTATGCATTCTTCCTTGAATAAATATTTATCTACGCCATCCAGTGGTTATAGCCCAAGGAACGAAGCCAAAAAACATGGGTACTGCCTTATATTCTGCTATTTTTCATTATGACAACATAAAAGTCATTTCTTCTCTAAGTTTCTTCTGCTAGGGAACTGAGACAGTCTATACCCCTGGACCAAAATCTAGAGAACTTACACAAAATCACTCGCATTCCAAGTGGTTCTTATCCCACAAAAGGTGTCTATCCTCTGGAATCTAAATCAATGAGTAATCAATCACTCTGTTTTTGTCACCTCTGAGATCCTGATTAGGACTTCCTGTTCACCAAAGGAAAATCTAGAGCCCAAGGTTACCCTCTAGTTCGGTCTCACCGCACCTACTGACCGCTGTCTTGGAGAATATTGGTTTTAAGGTCAGGTTTCTCCCACAAACACTGTGGCCAAATGGCAATCAGCTCTGTGCAAAAAAAATGCAGAGAACATAATTCTATCTTAAGTCTCACCTAGGCTCCAGTGGCAACAGATCAAAC
Organism: Micronycteris hirsuta; assembly: GCA_004026765.1. Lineage (NCBI taxonomy): Eukaryota > Metazoa > Chordata > Mammalia > Chiroptera > Phyllostomidae > Micronycteris > Micronycteris hirsuta. Next base: position 209,555 of record PVJI01000820.1, on the reverse strand, counting down.
ACAAACATTTATTAACCGCAAATGACTCAAGCCAGTCCTACTTGGCTTATAAATAAGAAACAAAAATATGCCTCATCAAGTTAGACACTGAGCTCAGGATATAAGAGTGTACACCCGTGTGAGTTCTGCCACTGACTTGTGGACATTCTGGCAAGTCGAAACTTTCCAGAGTCCACCTTCCTCATCTGTAACATTTTTAAAAATGAGACTTCACTAACTGAGTTTTCACAAGCAATAAACTTTAAAATGCCTTTGAAAAACACAAATGCCTAGAGCTGTATAATCAGCCACATCACCTTCAGAATAAAACAGAGGCCCACCTCCCTGTGATCCGGTGTCTCTATACTCAATAATAAGAGACCTTGGAGATTTGGCTCAGAAGTGAGTAAACAGACTACAATACAGGAAGGGCAAGCTGCTGGGGAGGGCGGCCAATGCAGGTTAATCATTCACAGGATTAAGTGTCTTATTTCTCTTTCATAACATAGGCTTGACTAGCTGGAAACATACCCAGCCAAGCACAAAAAGCTATCGGCAGTTAAAAGAAAATAATCGAATGGGAAAGGAACCATGGTTCAGGTCACATCATTTTAATTCTCTTAAATTCTTCTTTTGAGAACTTTCTTCACCTGAAATCAGGGAGATATCAGTTCTACTTGGATACACAGATATTCAATTTTCTTATCTATACAACCTCTTATAGGTTGTATGAATAAGCCCCCATAAGCTTATGAATTCTTGTGGACAAGTTTGGCAAGAGTTCTCAAGCAAGCTTCTTGCTGTGTGACTGAGACAAGTCTCTTCATCTAGCTAAGCTTCTTATTCCCCAAGGAAGAAAACAGACACTGTGAGTTGGGGCCTGGCTAATAAAGGGACAAGCCCATCAGTGCCAGGCTCTCCTTTCCGTAAGTAATATGTTTGCATTTTGCAACGTGGTCAGAGGTCAAGTGAGTAAGGACAGGACAAAGACATATGTACTGGGTTAGGGATGCAATGCCAGAAACACATACAGGACCTCCATCCTTCTCTCAACAACTGACAGAGCATATCCTTACCACTTCTGAATGAGAACTGGGCACAACATGAGGGAGAAGGAAAGGTACAAAGTGAAATCAGGGGGAGATACTACTCAATTGAAGCCCAGACGGAATGTAATGGAAAGAAGTGCATTAAAATTGGCTGGTGGATATACAAATTTAAACGGGGCTATGATACACAGGAGTAAACTTTTATGTATTTTCATCAGCCTAAAATAAGAATATGAAATATGGTGAATAAGATGAAAGGTAATCACCACCTAAAATACTGCATTTAATTTTTTATTTAGAAAACAGTAAAAATAAAATTTCTAGTAAAAGACTGTAGAAAAGATTCTACTGCAGAATTATCTTATTTCTTTTTCATTCTGTAAAGCTCTATAGCAAAAATAGAGAAAATGATGAATGATCAAATAAGGCAGAACCTCCTCAAGAGAAAGAGAACCTCTTATACAAATACACGGACTCTATCAGGCTGAGAACGTGCCCACCTGTGCACACAGGCAAGCAAGAGACTCCTGCTACTTGTTGGGGACAGGGTGGGGGGGCATGCTAATCTGCATGTTGACCTAAAACTCTCCCTGGGCAGGTGGGGCTTGCCCAGTGAGTACTGCTGATAAAAATTCACATGGTGCCACCCAAAGGCTAAACCAAGACACAAAGCTTTTATTTTTGGAAACCTTGGTCTAAAACTCAATGAAGGCATTACTCTCTGCACGTTTTTTGTTTTTTCACATAAACCCTTTATGCTTCAAAATGAGAATAAAAGGTTTCATAGCCTTTCCAAAATGCAACTTGCTATTTACAATTGTGAAAAACAGACACAACTTCAATGTCTGTCATCTAGAAGAATAGTTATGGAAATTGTTACAATCATAAAATAGATTATTATGCTGACATTAGAAGTCTGTTTACAAAAAGTTTTTAAGAGGATTAATAAAATGTTTATGGTAAAATAAGTGAAAATACTACATAAAAACTACATGAAATATGAGCTAAACTATGTAAAAATTTAAGTTTATGTAAAACAAGACTGGAAGGAAATATAACAGTTATTAACAGTAGACATTTCAGGGTGTAGTTTTAGGTAATTAATTTTTTATAACAGCTTTATGGAGAGATAATTCAGATACCAAACAATTCACCCATTGAAAAAATCTTAATGGTTTTTAATATATTTACCAAGTTGTGCAACCATTACCACAATCAATTTTAGAACGTTTTTATCACTTTGAAAAGGAGTTCTCCACCCTTTAGTTATTACCTACAAGGGCCCCCTCTTCCTATCCCTAAGCAACCACTGATCTAATTTCGGTCTCTGTAGATTTCCCTGTTGTAGACATTTCATATAAATGAAATCATATAATGCCTGGTCTTTAGCGGTTGGCTTCTTTCACTTAATATAATGTTTCCAAGGTTCATTCATGTTGTAACATGGATCAGTACTTCTTTTTATTGTCAAATAATATTCCATTGTACAGACATGCCACATTTTGTTTACTCATTCACCCATTTAAGCTGTTTCCACCATATTTAAGCTGTTTCCACTTTTTGTTTTTACAAATAATGATGCTGTGAACATTTGCATACAATTTATTTTCAATAATCTTAGGCATACACCTAGGAGCAGATGAGTGATTTTTAAAACACTGTCATGCTCCCAAAATTTCCACAAAGTACAAATACTACTTTTATTAACAAAGAAAAATAGTAGCAAAAAAATTCTCTTGATTTTAACGTTCCTGTATGCCAATACTTTACCCAATCTCTCATTTGCTCCTAAACCCAAGCCAGAAGTTTTGTAGTTAATTAACTAAAAAGTTTTTAATGAATGCTTGCTCAGAGGTGGATCCTATAGTAGGCAGATTAGAGGATATGAAAGAAACACAAGAACAGGGTGCTGCGACCCCGCAGAAACAACGTTTGCGAGGGCCTGGCACTGACGTAAAGGAGGAAGCCGAGGCACACAACAGATTCGAAGGGGATGGGCCCCGTCCTGCGCTGGAGGGCGAACCACTCCGCCACTCCACAGAAAGTCAGAGCACTCTCATTTGCCTATGCTCTAATCAGGAAATCAGAAAACTGAACTTCATGATCTTTATAGCTCTGTAAGAAAAACATTTTCCTAATGAAGAACCTAAGGCAGAGACATGGTTAAAAGGTTCTTTCTACCACAGCTAAGATTCTATGGCATAGTAGTTTCTTCTCTTTTCTGTGTACATGTGCACATGCCTACAAACGAGACTTACTCCCATGGAGAAAAGGCTGTGTCGGCAGGGCAGCGCAAGCCAAGTGGAGAAACGGCATTGCTGTAAGGTGCACTAGGAGTCCACCTAGGCCGTCTCATTCAAAATGCACCACCAGTTCAAAATGCGTCCCTCATGAACTAACTCCCAAGAAGCCTCCCTGGTGTGAATGTGTACCGCTCGCTGATCGCCTCCCAGACCACCTGGGCCGCAGGAGCATGCAAGTCAGGAGGACTCAGCAATGTCCACAGAGCTATTTGTAACACAAGATATCGCATTGAGGGAGGGGATAACTTTTAAAATGTAATATGCTACTTAAAATAGACTTAACAGTTCTGAAGAATAATATTAATAAACACTCATGTTCAATTTAAAATATAAGATATTAATAAAGCATATTTTAAGAAACAGATGGATAGAAAAATCAAATTACCTGAAGTTAGGTGACTAACCATAGAATAAGAAGGTTATAACCACCACCAACAGGTTGAGGAGTAGGGTAAGATGATTTGGTAGTAGAACACTTGAATCAGGCACTAAACGAATAAATGCAAATGGGATACTTCAGGATAATATAATTTGTCCCAAACACGACTCTGGCCCAGGCCCCGCTTTGCCTCCCTACACTGCAGGCCCTAGGGAACCACGCTCTTCCCGGGTGCCCGAGGAGTCATCTGCTGGCAGAATGAAGAAAACAGCCTAAGATGGAGAGGAAGAAAGACCAAAACTCGTTGAGCGCCCTCTGCCTGCTGGAGTCCTCAGGGAGCAGGGGCTATGCCAACTGCTGTTCCAGTGATCGGGAAAACGACAGCAGCGAGAATAATCCCTCCCGAAAACTGAAGCAGGGGCGAAATGCTTCGGTGGAGGGATGCCCGCGTCCCGGGGCCAGAATGAAAGAGGGTTTCAAAGGGCACGTCAGAAATATACTCGCTGCACACGACCTGCCTTGCTAAGCCTGGTTCTTGTCATGGCTATTATGCCCTCAATTTCATGAACATCGTGTTCACTTGGAAAGAAAAAACTTGCTTTAGTAGTAATTGCACATCAATACGAGAGTCCTATTATTTCTATTAAGTTAATTAACCTATTTTTGAAAAGTATACAAAATAGGTCACTTAAGTGGGTGTGACCTTACCCAGTGAACTATGCTTTTAAACTGTCTCCAACTATTAAGATTTATAGATGCCTTTATCAACATCTTGGTTTGAAAAGGCTGGCTGAGTGAAAGGCATGCAGCACCAGGCAAAAGCAGCTTTGGTCCCTATCAATCAGCCTATTATAACTTAATGATATTTAGATGATGTGATTAGATTTTCAAATTGAATGCTGTTTAATCTAAATTCCAGAGTGCTTGTGTAATCATGCCATATTTTTAAGGTTTGGGCAAACAGTCCAAACATACAGAATTTGTATCTGATGTCTGTAAAAAATGTTCTTCCTGGACAGCTAAGGAAGGAAACTGCATTACCAGAGTATACATATGTGGGCAAAACTGCTTCTAAATGATCACCACCACTACCAAAGGCATAAAAGGCCTCTGCAAAACTAAGCACTATTCTAGCCAATATACAAAAGTTTTGTCTTGCATTTTGGTCCTAATTAGGTGGCATAGAATCCCAGGAGTCCATTTCTATTATATTTCATAAAATTTCATTTACAAAGTGATGATGTCCTTTCATCTGAGTGTCTCTGGTTCCGTGACCACGCATCCCCCCCAAGGGGAGACACTGGGGCTGTAACTAATAAGCTCTAGTGCCAAGATGCTGGGAGATATTCCCAAGCTCTCACATCCTCACAAAACAGTTTCATATCAGAGGGGCACAGGTCACAAAAAAAGAACATCAAGCCTCCCAGGCATAGCAAGCTTCTTAGGCTCAGCGACCTCCAGCCTTATACATACGGAGTCTTTCCCCACATGAGAACTCAATGGAAAAAATAGTGAATTGTGTCAAAGTCACAGAGCAGCAGCCCCATCTACTTCATTTTTAAACCCACATTAGTAATTTAATAGACGCTCAAAAACTATCTTAATAAACGAACAAATGAGTATGCAGGAGCTGGCTCTTTAACTGCTCCAAAAGAAAGTCGAGGCTTCTTAGTCTTAGATGCCTCAGTCTCTGTCCCCACCTTTATTTTTCCTCCAGTACAGCTCTTTGTGTATGCTTCACTCTAGGTAAAGTGAATTACTGGCTATTTTCCTTTCACTCTGCTTTCTCCTCCAACTTCACGTCTTTGCTTGCATTGTTCCTTATGCAGAAAGGTTTCTTTGCCTCCTTGTGTTCAAATCCTACCCACACTTCATTAGTTTAGATGTGACATCCCACACATACTTCAGAGGTGTATTCCCTGGAGAAACAGACCCAAAGGGTTCTGGAATCAAAGGTAGAGGGTGGGGCTGGAGGAGGCACTAAGTTGAACTGAATTGAATTGAACCGAAATGAAAGATTAAGTAAAAGTCTACATCCTGGGAGAAACAACCTCCCATCTTTATCCTTTTCCCTTTCTTCAGCTTCCTAAGCTCTGGCAACCAGCTGTTTAGCCCTCAAAAAGATAATTAGAAGATTCCTCCCAGGACAAAGCGATGAGTTATACGGAACAGACACGCAGACAGTTGGAGGTCCACCAACAGAATGGTAGGATTTCTGCCAGAAACCTTCTAATGAAGACACCAATCAGTGAAACTGCCATATACCTAAGCTACCCATGTCATGTGCGTGTGCACACGCATACGCACATGCACGTACCTCTTGCTTGTCGGCATGAATGGATTGTCAGACACCAGACTTTTGAAAGAAAGTCTCCAACATGAAAGACAAAGAGCAAATCAACCTAATCAGTGTTATCTGTGTCATAAAAATATCTTATGTTTCCCAATGAAATAATTAAAGATTTTAAAAGAACGCGTCTTGGGATATTAAGGATATGACCTTCAATACTCAGCATCTTGTACTTTGATGAGATCTGGATGATCATCACCATAATGATGAATGAAACTTCAATGCACTTTTTATGAAGGTTAAGTTAAAGTGTAGTTTAGCAAAGTGGTGAATTAAGAAATACAAATGAGGTGCATTTATGTTAAGATCACGTCTATCCTAGTCCCACTGTCACATCCAACCAAAGTTCAACCTCCCTGTACTTGCCTCGGTCTCCAAAATCACCCTCCCCCTCTCCTCTGTCTTTATTACTTCTTCCCAGAGTAGAAATCAAAATTCTTATTTCCTCAGAATTCTGAGCTTGGTGAGCGGGCACGGAGAAAGTGACCTGTGTGACTAACATACACTAAGGTATTTAACTGCTGATAAATTTGTGTTGCCTTCTAAGGCCAAGGGCTACGGAAAAGACGGCTCCAGAGTCAGTGGACCTCGGCCCATGCCCAGGCTCCACCGTGACAACAGAATGACCTTCGGCAGATCAGTGACTTACTTTGATGCTGTATTTCTTCATCTCTAAAATATATAGGACAAAATCTATCTCATAAGTTTGTTTTGAAAATTAAATAATGCTTATGGAAGGACTTTGTAACTATAAAGTTCTAAAAAGTACAGGGAATGCAGGTGGAATATCAGAACCCTAACAAATAAGTCCTCACAGTGAATTTAAGACTGTGTATGAAGTCTTTGGGTTGATGTGGGGGTTATGGGAGCCTTCTTGCTGGCTCTTCAATCATACCAATAAAGTAAAGACCTGGCCTGCTTACAAAATCTTAATCTGCATCCTTTTTAAGGCCATTTTCGCGCAACACTGAAAAATGAGTGGGGTTTGAGCAAGGATATGGTCATAGGACGTTACTTCATCCATCCATCCATCCATCCACCACCAATGAACCAAGTCCTCCCTCTGTTCCAACCACTGAGCTGGACATGAAAATACAAAGTTGAACATGATATAATCCCTCAAGTAATCAAGTATGAAGAGAACCTGGACAGAGGTCTGTCCAGAAGGTACCCAGCTATGTCATATGAAAATACTGAGACATCTATTGAAGAAGGTACAAGATACAAGAAACATTGTACATAGAACAATGACACCTCAGTCCCCTGAAAAGTAGGCACCTTGGGACATCAACACAGTTCTCCCCATTCGCCATCAGCTGCCCCATCCTATTTTCCTGAATCTCATTGACAGTTTGAAATCTTTTCCCTTTCAAAGGTGATTTTAGTTTGGGGAAAAGGCAGAAGTCACAGGGTGCCAAATCAGGGCTGTAGGCAGGCAGAGTCAGCTGGGTGCTTTGATGTTTTGCAAAAAAACATGACTCATGAGTGGGCACATTGTCCTGATAAAGATGCCAATCACCAGTTGCCTGTAGCTGTGGCCTTCTGAATCATGAAATAGCTTCCGCAGAGGAATGTTCAAGCTTAATGCAAAATTTGATGCAGACTTGGTATTCTACTCGCTCATTTTGAATGCGACAGCCACACATGCCCAGTACACATGCCCAGTCAATGGCGTCTACCACCCCCACTGACTAGTACCACGAAATTGTCATTGTTCATGCATGCTCATTCCAGTCCATTCTCCTTGGCTGCCAGGTTATACTGATGTTGTGGAAATGGTTCTTGTTATATTAACAATGGCTGGACGTTTTCCAGACAGACCTCTACATCAAATAAGTGCCATAGGTTTCACAGGAACAATATAAGAAGTATGCACAGGGTGTGATGGGAAATAAAGAGGGCGTAGCTAATTCCATTTGAGTCACCAAAGACGTCATGCTGGAATTGGGTTCTAAAAAGTAAATAGATGTTTGCCAATCAAAGAAGTGGACAGAGAATGTGCGGCATGTTCAACAACAGGAATGTTTAGAACCCACAAACTTCCAACGTTCGGCTGGGGCATAGGTCACAACAGGATTCAAAGTCGGAAACAAGGTAAAAATTGTAAGACCTCAATAATTAATACAAGGAGTATAAATGTTGCCCTGTAGGGCATTAGAGGCCACTGCCAATTTTTTAAGTGAGAAAGTAACACTTTCTGATTTGCATTTTGTGAAGGTTAATAGGGAAATGGTACGAAAGTAGACTGTGATTGGATAAGTCTGGTGGCAGGAAGACAACTGCAGAGAAAAGGGGAATAAAATAATGAGTACTAGTTGAATTGAGAGACTTCGAGGGTAAGGGGTAAAAGTTTTCTGGCTTGAGAGATAGGTGATTCCATTCACAGAGAGAAGATTCAGAAAAAATGTGACGGGGGGCCCCCTAAAACCCAGAATTATCTTCTAGAGGACAGGCCCCTTGTAATACAGGCTTCCCCTGCTAGGTGAGTGTTCTAAGAAACCATCTGTATCAGCATACCAGCTGGCATTGCTGTGAGAGGCTGCATTAGGCTTCAGGGAATTTTTTTTTTTGAAGACTCTTTCAACACCTTTGCCCATTTCATGATGGGTGATTTACGAGAGCACCTGTCCACACCGAACTGAGTGTTCAGCAGTTTTTGACCAAAAATGGCATGATCTCCATGCCCCACCCTCCCTATTCACCCGATCTCACCCCGAGCAACTTTTTTGTTTCCCCAGATGAAAAAAGTCCTCAAAGGGAAATGTTTTGCCAATGTGGAAGAGGTGAAACAAAAAAACGACAGAAGCTCTAAAAGGCATCAAAATTGACAAGTTCAAAAACTGTTTTGAGCACTATAAAAACCATCTCGATAGGTACACTGCATCAAATGGAGAATGCTTTGAGACTGAAGTTTAAACATGTAACAATAAATACACAATTTCTTATAAGTAAATTTCAGGGTTTTGGAGTCCCCTCTCATATATTAACTTTAGTTATATACATGTTGAGCTAGAAATTATTATAGGCCATCCAGGTAGAGAAGTTGCCTACTTACATGGTTTATGGGTCTAGGCCTTAAGAAAAGGATCTAGAGTAGAAATATAAATTTGAAAATAATTGCCATATTTTTCGGACTATAAGACGCACCCCCCCCAAATTTGGGAGGAAAATGGGGGTGCGTCTTATAGTCCGAATGTAGCTTACCTGGCTCGCATTGGTGAAATATTATATTATTTATGTTATTAAGTATTTTACCACATTTTTTGCTTCAAATTATTTTTTTCCTATTTTCCTCCTCTAAAACCTAGGTGCGTCTTATGGTCCGGTGCGTTTTATAGTCTGAAAAATATGGTGACAGATTGAGACTAAGTGGAATTACGAATTCAGCAACAGCTTTCTAACACTCTCTTCATTCCTACTTTACTTAGCCCATGCCGCTAGGTAAGTATTCTCAGATCATTTAAAATCAAAAACACTTTGAAGATTCAACTTGATTTATAGCCAGAAATATATTATTTAATTGAAGAGTTAGTACAGATTACAAAATAACTGCTTCTGAGAGGCATGCTATGGATTTTATTACACCTTGGGTCTAATTAAAAGTGAAAAACCATTAAATAAATGATTGTTACACACAAGGCTGGTAACGATATCATTTACAAAGTCTACTCCAAAGGCTTCCTCTTCTAAACTAAATAATATTTTCTACCCATTAGTTGTCGCACCTTTTTTCCTTCAGACTATAAGAACTTTTATTTTCTCTCATTAGTTTTAACAGCATGCCTGTCAGGTAGGCAAATGGATGAGGACTTTTATCTTCATGTTAGAGCTGGAGAAACTGAAACATGAAAAAGAGCAGAAATAATGTGGCTGTGATTGCCCAGGCCATTGAAGTGAAGCTGGAAACAGACTACAGATACCCAAACTCCCGGTTGTCTCTCTCCTCTGCACTATCACCATCATCATCATCAATCACCTTTAGGGTATCACAGCTGGGAACCTGGCACCATATTCAAGGCGCTGCCCAGGCCACCCTCTTGTAGAATAAAATATTAATGCAGAAGTTACTAGAGGGGTGGGTGAAGGTGTAGGTAAGGAAGCTTCCCTATGGCCTTTCAATTATTTCTTTTATGGACTATTATTACTAAATGAAGTGGATAATACATGGCATGAAAAACTAAAAAGAATTTTATAAAGTACCTGCAACCTCAATAAAAGCCAATGCAGAAGATAATACATATATAAGAGAGTTGATTTTGTTGAGTCTCATTTCTAAAAAAGAGAGTTTCACGAGGGAGACAATATGATACAGAGAGCTGGCATGAGACCTAAAGCCCTGTACCACCAGGACAGCAGTACAAATCTAGACCATGCTTGGTGGGACCAGAAATTGTTTTGATATAATAGTGCTTTCCTGGCTAGTGTGAAATAACTGGTCTGTTCCGTACCAGTTCTCCCAAAACAAGCATCTACATCACAAAATAAACAGCACTTCTGACCCTAACAGGACTCTTCCCAAGAGATAAAAATCTGGATAAGTACAGTCTGAATTTCTACCTACCTACCTCCTCTCTCCCCCATGAAAACCAACCCCTTTCTCACTGCTCTTTCCAAATTAATAACCTTGGTGTCCAACCAGGCCCACGGGCTGCACGCGGCCCAGAATGGCTATGAATGCAGCCCAATACAAAATCGCAAATTTACTTAAAACCTTTTTTTTGCTCATCAGTTTTCATTGGTGTTTGTGTATTTAACATGTGTCCCAAGACAACTGTTCTTCTTCCAGTGCGGCCCAGAGACACCAGAAGGTTGGATCCCGCTGCTCTGGACAGTCACGCTCTGTCTGCCAAAGCTAGCCTTCCGTTGTGCAGCCTGACTCTCCTTCTGAGATGAACCACAGAGGTTTCCAGGTTTCTATACTAACTGGTGCAAAGTTCCCGACGTGTTACTAATGGGACAAAAGAATTCATTTCATTTTAAAGTGATTTTCAAATCCCCCTGCAGAAGGACATCTGAAAGTACTTAAACACGCTATGTCCCTAGTGGTTGAAAGAAAGAAAAAAGAAAAAACTCTGTCTTGCTCCATAAAGGTTATTGAAAATACCATGCGATTAATGCTATTTATACGGCACTGAGCTAAACTCGAAAGGTAACACTTAACCACTCTCTGTTTACCGAGTTAATCTACCAGATTTGTTTACTTTGTCTGATTTACTAAGACAAATACGTTGAGTGTCTGAAATGTTTTATCTGGCCCTGGGAAAGGAAAACTAAAGGAGTGTTGTGCTTTTATTAATAGATAAGTGCAAACAGGCCCTATCCTATCAAATGAACAGCTAGGACCTTTGGCCACTGTTTACTGAAAATAAAATTAGCCTTGGCTGGCAGGTACTTATCAGATCTGAGAATAATTAACTATCCACATCTGGTACATGTTACTGAAAATGCTAGTGGGAGTCATTAACTTTGGTAGGGGTTATTTTTCCTGAACAGTTAATATCCCCCTAACATACCATCGGAATGCACTCTTTCTTCCCGAACATGCTCATGGCAGCACCAAAAGCAGTTTCGCAAACTGTTTTCCCACTTTGACTCAACAGGAAAATGGTTCTAGAAATCCAGAAGAAATGATCAAGACATGGTTGTTTCCCACCACACTCCACAAAACTCACCAACGGGTTCGCCCAGCCCAGCAAACACAGGGAGCTTTGCAAACAAACAGGTCATTTTGAGTCAATCAATAACAGCATTTGGCTCTGTTCTGCACCCCCTCACCTGCACAGGGCTTCAAGCAACATCACCAAGGTACGATAAAATGAGTATAGTTTTCTCAATTCAAATGGAGACAAAAAGACAGACAAAAGACAAAAGAAAAAGAAAACCAAAACAAAGATAAAACAGGAAAAAAAGGTAAATAAAAAAGAAAAGAAAAACAAAACAAAAAAGGAGAGCCCAGGAACCCACATCCCCCATCACAAATCAGCTGAAATGGCGGTAACCAAATCCAGATACATTGGTGCCTAGTTCATTTCTTTTCTATCCTAACAATTTATTTACCAGGTAATAGTTTTCATGGTTTTATTAAAGGAAAGTAAATGCTCTAAGGCACTCATATAAATAAGCAATGCAAAATAAATCATGTTTTGTTTATGTCATGGGAGTAAGAGACAGGAAACTCAAGCGCTCTGCAATTAGCTTGCTGTGAAATTCTAAACAAGTCAGATGACTTGTTTATTAGGAAAGTGGCCTCTCATCTCTCTGCTCTATAAAACTGGGAATACCAACCTACATCACAAAGAGAGAAGTAAACTTCTGACAGCCCCAGGAAAATGCTTAAAATAGAAAGATAAGAAATTCCAAATTTCCAAGAACAATTCTCAAGGAAAATAGAACTATATTAATCATAAATTATAACATGTACCCAGCACCATTTAGCAAGGTATTTTTTCCAACATCTTTTTGTAGACAAATATCATTGCCCCTCCTAATGTGACAAAGGAAGTTGCATTCTAGTGACTAAGACCTTGCATGGTTTGAAGATCAGCAGCTGGCTTATTTCCAAGGAAATTGCAAACTGGATCTACTAACAGTGAATAGATGGCTTACCCATACACAATACCTTACAGTAATGCGCTAGGTGGGGAGACATCAGACACCTGAGTAGATGAGGACAAGAGAGAATGGGGAAGTCTAAGGATATGCAGCTAGTAAATAAGGCTTGGGAAACTGAAGGAGGAATAGGCAAGGCAGAAAAACAACACAGGAGAGAGAAGAAAGGCCAAAGAACAAGAGAAGAAATACAAAAAGCAATGAGTATTTCTGGATCAGGTAGCTTGGCCAGGTGAAGAAGAGAAGCCAAGCTTGTGGGGATGACAGGCACAAATCAGAGGAACCTCACGGGATTAAGAGATGGGAGGAGGGTCAGCCCTGTGAGATATCAAGGCAAGCAGGAATTCTTTGGTGGAAATCAGAGAAAACGTTGTTGATCCGGGTTGGGTCCGATGAAGCTGACAAAAACCAGAATGAGGAATGGATTTGTAATTCCATGCATGCACAGACTCAGTGAGCTCTCTGGAACATAATACTGAAAAATTGTTTGCGTAAGTCAGCAAAATGAGAAAATGTTCAGTCCCAAATCTTCCCACTCCAAAAGTAAATCTGATTTGCTGAGTTGTGGAAGATCTCTTACGTGAATGCCATCTGTAGCACCCCTCTAATCCTTCAGTTATTCTGCTGGAACACTCTCTGTGGCTTGACTGCACGGAAGCACAACTTTCCTAGGATGAGTCAGATTCGCACGATTCAGACACCACTTGCAGCCTCAAGGAGGTAGGCAGTTCAAACTATTTTCATGCCATTAAGCAAGAAGGATGATTTCTCTGAAGTGTCAAATCCCAAGCTAATAGCTGTAGTACATGAAATGCACTTTTCTGCATTCATTATTTGTTCCCAAAGCGCTCGCTTAGAGAAAGAAAATTTTTGTTATTTTCTAGTGCATTAAATCTATTATCATCAGAATGTTTTAAAAATGCTTTGGCTGAGAGTTTTAAAAACAATTATTTCCCCTGGTATAGAACCTTGTATTTGAAATGTTTAAAAGGCTTCTGAGAGAAACATATATTTGGTTTTTAAAATGGTTTTTGATTCTATATTTATTGATACGAGAGAGAGAGAGTAAGGGAGAGAGAGAGAGAAACATCGACGTGAGGGAAACATCAATCAGTTGCCTCCCGCAAGCACCCCAACCGGGGACCCAACCCACAACCTAGGTACGTGCCTTGACCAGGGATTGAACACACAACATTTTGATTTGGGAACGATGCTCCAACCAACTGAGCCACACAGGCCAGGCAAATATATTTGTTTTTAAAATATTCAGTATTTGATTTACAATATCACTAGATTTACATTTGGAGAATAATTTATACGACTTTGGAATGAAAAAATTACACCCGGGAAGTTGTATGAAACAATATTTTTTAAAAAGGAACATAGATGCTTTTTCCATTTACCCATTAAACAAAACCACTCAGTATTCTAAAATTGGCTGCTATGAACATAAAACAAAGTTTCCCTGAATGGAGAGGTTACTTAATTGTACCTAGATATTTGCATTCTTTCAACCTTGCTCTGTATTACATCTTTCTTTCAAAATTCATGTGAACAGTTAATAGGCTGGAAATGGGCCCTATAACGCAGGGTTTCTGAACCTGGGCACTGCTGACTTCTCAGCCTGGGGAGTTCTGTGTCATGAGGGCTGTTTTGTGCCCTGTCAGATGTTTTAACGACATCCCTGTTTCCACCCAGTAGCACCCCTCCAACCTCCCTGCACTGTTCTGACAACCAAAAACATGTCTCTAGACGTTGGCAATTTTCCTCTGGAGGCAAAATCCCCCCCAGCTGAAAACTGCTGCTATAAAGGAATGGCAGCCATCACGGTTTCATTGAGGTGGAGGAGCATGGAATGCTAAGCGGTACAACCAGGTGTGGAGAAAAGAGGACTGGGTTTTGAGTTAAGCTGATCGGTGTCAAAATTAGGACTCTATTACTCATTAGCTATGGAACCTTGTGAAAATTAACTTAATTAAGCCTTGACTTCCTCATTAATGAAATGAGAATAACAACATCCTAGTAGACATTTGGCTTTGGCATCTAGCATCCCTTTTGGGGGGAAGTGGCTAAGTCCTTTCTTCCTTTGGGTTCTCCCACTCCCGGTCTAGCCCCTGCTCCAGGGCTGAGTATGCGAACCAGACTTAGTCAATGCAATAATTGCATCCCTTAGGTCTTAATAAGTAAATGGTTCAGGGATGGGCATGCGACCCATCCTGGGCCAACTGGACTCAATTCAAAGGCTGTCGCTAGAGCAATCAGATTTATTCCCTTTCCACTGAAGTTGCTAAGTTGAAAAGAATATAAGCCTGGAGCTTCTGTGTGGGAAAAGCCAACCCAATGGAAAACAGATTCAGGAGATGCAGAGAGACCAAGACCTGATAAAATGGTGTGTGTGTGTAACGCCTGAAGTCAGATTTACCCCTCAGATTTTTCAGTTATGTCAGCTAGAGTTCCATTTTAACTTAAGTCTATGTGAGTTGGGTTTTATCACTTGGAACCCAAAGAATCCTATCCTATAAATTACCTATCTCAAACAATTGTTAAGAGGACCAAATAAAATAATGAACACAATAGGCCTATAAAGAACTTCCTTCCCTTGATTTTCAATTTATAGAAATGAAGGCAAACATAATTATGTAAGAGTTCAAAACACAATACAGGCAACTGTATCGTGAAGGGCCCAACAACTGGACCCGTGACTCAGATTTGAGCTCTTTTCAATAAACTGATAGACACTCTACCAGAGCTTAGATTCATGGAGCCAAACATTTCTGTACTTTGTTCCCTCAATCCAGTCAATAAATAGCACATGCAAATTTTGGGTTATTTTGTTACCATTGTTTTTAGGTGGCCAGCAGTAAGGGTTTGCTTTGAGTTGAAAGGTTCCATAGCTTATGATTTTATTTTGTTGCCAGAAGGCTGAGAGAGCGATTTATAGAGTTAATGCATTAAATCAAAATAGCAGGGCTGGGACTAGGATGAATCAAGTAAGGCACCTGCCTCCAATGTAAAATTTTAGAGGCTACCCAAAACTCAGTTATCAAGATAAATAATATTTTAATGCAATATTTTTAATATTCAAATATGTCAAAAATCCATGATAAGAAAATATCAGAATTTTAAATAATGACATTCAGTGTCATTGATTTTTCATTTTGCCTTGGGCTCCAACATGGCTCAGCTGGCATTACAAAATAGAGTAAAACATCTAAACTGTAAAAAGCAGAGACTTATCTAGCGTCCAGAAATAACATCAAGGACTTAGATGCACTCGAAAGACAACCTAGTAAAGAATTCTGAATAGAAAGCTATGGAACTCAAGTTCAAGTTCTGCCAGTACCAAGGTATATAACTGAACAACTCACTTGGCCTCTAACCTTTAGTTTTTTCATATATAAACTGAGCTATCCCAGATGATTATTAAGATCTTTCTTAACTCTGAAGTTCATTAATTACATTCTAAATCTGATTTCCTTTGATACCTAAAAACAAATGAATATCAAAGATGTTATATTTTAAGTGCAGCATTTGTGCTATCTAGGAGCTTATGAAATGACAAGTCTGAACCATTCGAGTCTACCAGTGAAAATAAGCCAGGTCGAGGGCGACTTTTTGGTCGTTTAATATGAGTGCTCTCACATGTTTCAAATTCCATTCAGTTACGAGATCCTACAACGGGAAGGTCGGCATCCTTCTATTGTGGGTAAAGGGTAGCATGGTTGATCTGTGTCTCTAGAAGCTAAAATAATTCACACGGCCACCCACTGACAAGTCCATTGAAGCATAAAGTAATCAGGTTAATAAGTGACTGCTCATAATTCCCAACAATCTCCAGAAATAGGAAAATGAAAATCTAAAATCAACAATGAGAAGGTGACAAAGAGAAGGTGACAAGCATTTGGAACAGTAGTTTAAAAACAAAAAGTAATCTCTTAAAAAATAGCATGTTAAGTAAAAATTGCTAAGAGCAGCAAGTGGTGTGGAAAGCACCGGAAACATAAAACGGAATATGAAGCACCAAAGTGTCTCTGCTGAGGGCCACGCATAACATCTTTTTCCATTTTTTTTTGCTGAACTCTAAGAAATAAAAAATTTCTCCATGCCTCAGAGATAAAAGGACTCCAGCAGTTTTTAAAAAGGAGTTTGAAAATAAAAACAGGGGCTATTTTTAATCAATATTTTTTTAACTTTGTATTATGCAAAATTTCAAGCACAGACAAGGTATACGGGATAGTGTAATGACCCTCACATACCCATTAACAGCTACAATAACTACCAACTCATGGTCAATGTTACTGCGTCTCTATTCCCGCTAATTTGCCCCAATTCCCATAAAGGGCTATTCATTTTAAGCCTCGAAATGAACAAATCTTTTAGGGCTTTAGTTTCCTTGTTTGTAAAATGCAAGCAATTACACTCACCTCCTTACCTACAAATGAAGTTATGAAAAATAACCTAACCTTCTGAGCCCTTTCTAATACTTACTATGGTTTTTGAACTTAAGAAAAAACAAGCTAGAACATGGAATCGACTTTTGTTTAAGGTAGTCTTTTTTTGAAGCAGCTCTAAGTACTTCGGGAGAATTTATCTTTCATGCTCCCAGCACCTCTGTGTGACAAATGAAAGTATTATTCACCTTTAGAAGACACTGATAAGAAAAAAAGAAATTATTCAAGCCAGAGCAAATGAAAAATCAACAGTCAGTGCAAAAATAAATCCGCTTTTTCTGATCCCCATTTTCTGTCATTAAGATAGGCCACTTCTATCATTATTACAACCTATGTGGATGAAAATGAGTGTTTTATCTAAATGAAAGGGACTTAGACTCTGTTAAGGAGTTTGTATATTTGAAAGAGTAGTGTTATATAATATGTAGGTATTCAAATATATTGACTGATTGTAAGCCCACCTTGTGGATTCATACAGAACACAATCCTTAGGCAGTTGGTTCAGCCTACCTAAAGAAGACAATAACAAGTAAAGGAGGAAAATTAAATGCACCTGTGGTTCACTGGAATTGAACAATCATAGCTTGCCATTTCATAGGTTTGAAATCTAAAATATTTACTTGGCAGACAAAAAATGACTTCAGTATTACACTTGAGAATTATTCCATTTGGGCCCAGTCCATAGTGCCACAGGCGTGGATGATGCAACTTCCAACTCAGTTACAGAGTATTTTTATAGCACTTACCAAGTCATTATAACTTCATATATTTAAAACATTTTCCTTCCGATTAATACCAGGGTTCCTGTTCATTGCATTTAGTCAGGGCAGGTTGGAATGGGGTGGGAGAAAGGGGAAGAAAGCTACAGGAAGCGTACAATGATGACAGTCTGCCATGAGCTGGGTTTCCCTAAATGCCGCCTGCTACTCATTATTCATGGGATACATCAGAGCCAGGCTCCTTCTCTTTCCATGGCCTCAAGAACAGCCAGCTGCAGCCCGAGCAATGTCTTTGAGGACTATCACAGCAGAGACCACAACTACCTGAACATCCAAATGAACAGTTTAAATGTTTATATAAGAAGAGGGGGAAGGTTTTTCAGGAACATGTATTAAGGACCACGGACAAAACCAAAGGGGGTTGGATCGAGGTGGGGAAGTAGGGAGGACTGGGGTTGCGGGGAGTGGTGGGGGGAAAATGGAGACAACTGTACTTGAACAATAATAAAAATTGTGGAAAAAAAGGAGAGGAGTCTTCTTCAATGATTTCTGTCCAACTTTGAAAATAATTTTAGAGGCCATGACCTAGACAACACCTGGCTCCCTCCCTAAGACTTTGTGACAAATCAAATAAAAATAAACAAAAATAAATTATGTTTTTAACATAATAGTTCCTCGTTGCTGTTATTATCATTTTTACTCAGGATGTAGAGCTCAGGTGGATTGCTGCTTCTAAAATAAGGCAGAAAACAGAATGAAAATACAGTGGTACCTCAGTACTCATCGTTAATTCGTTTTGGAACTCATGATGAGTGCCAAATCAATGAGTACTGAGCAAGCAATGAGTGACGAGGCATTTTCTCTTGCAGAGCATCGTGACTCATACAAGTTCCTGCAAGTGCGACAAGTCCCCAGGAAGCATCAAGGGCTGAAACATTTTTTTCTTATCAAAGTGCAATGAGATTAGGGTTTGATGAGTTCTGAAGCCGACGAGTACCAAGGTATGGACAGGATAGTGAAGTGGTAGTTAAGCACCCTACACGACACTACTAGCAGTACTAGTAGGTACTAGTACTAGTGTGGGTTCTCTACACTAACTAGCTCTGTTGGGCAAGGCTAGTATCCTTGAGGACATTAGTTTCCTCACCTGTCTGATGAAATACATGGTCCAAGTGATTTCTAAGATTACTTTTAGTTCCAAAATTCTTAGACTACCTACATAACTCCATATCTCTTATTCTATTCCTTCGATGTAGTATCCCCATGTTTCATAATGCCACCCCTTTCATATAACATGCTTAGAAAGTTCATCTCCTTACTGATTAGCTTACAGAAAAAGTTTAATCTGAAGCAGAGAAAAAGAAGTGTTCCTATAAAATGACACTTTAATAGCACTCTTTTATAAGAACAGGTTGAAAAATAAGAAGGTTTTCTAGTTTTGCTCCAAATCCCACTTAATCAGTCAGGCCATTGTCTGAGATTCACAAATGGCAGTTTATAAAATGAAAACTTATAGCTGTCTGGCCCAGCACCTGGCATATAATAGACACTAGGTAAATATTTGCATGCCTAATTCCTCCTCCTTGATCCCCACCTTCCCAACCCACCTCACTCCTCTACCAAAAGGGAGTCTTTTATAAACTACAACACCTTCTTGAGATCAGAGAAGCTGGAACCAGACTGAGGACTCAATTATAAGCAAGAGTTTATACCTATATGTGAAAGAGTTCAACATCTTACCAGAAAAAAAAAAGAAGTTATCCACATTTGTTCCCAAATCACCAAGAATGACCTTGGGCGCATCATTAATAAAAGGAAATTTGTAAGTAAATGGAAATCATCATAATTCAGACATATTTTCCATTTTCCCAAACACTCCGCAGACAATGTCACTCCGTGTGCCAAACCAAGGCCCATGAGCGCAGGATGCACCGCTGTGGGCGTCGTAAGTGCCAAAAAGCAGTTTTTCTAAAGTGCTTTCCCAGTTTAAAAGAGGAATAAATAAGTAAAGGGGAGAAAAGGGGAGGCCAGTCTTCCCCCGCAAATAGGCATAACAAGACTAGGAATAACAATGTAATAGAAAAATATTCCGAAATTTTAAAACTTGAAACACAAAAGCCTTTCTCTGTGGAGATGAATTCCTTCCATTCTCCAAGAACTCCACCAACATCCTCAACCTCAAACACTTGGCTCACAAAAAAAAAAAAAAAAAGTGATGCCGGAAATTGTCTGGAAACAAACAAACAACAACAACAACAACGACGAGAAAAAAGCATTCTCTCCCTGGAAAAAGCTGCTTCCACAGAGCAGGCAAGCAGCTAGCACATGCCAGGGCTTCATTCTCAAGTCTGTTTAATTGTTCCATTCCAGTTCAACAGTCAGTCCCTCTTTGAAGAAATGCAAGTCAGGGGAAAAAAGGTCTTACTAGATGTCTAGTTCTTACTTCTCTAGTCCCTACTGAAGAAACTCTAAGTGCTCATGAGCCACGTAAAACTCGGCAGAGGAACTCCCAATCTTGGGCATGACTAGTCACACTTAGAAGGGTCTCTTTCTACTCTGTGGGTGTAGTCAATACAAAACTAGCAAACTGCATCCTAAATTCACAATGCTGTTCTCATCACTGTTGTTTATCCACGAACTTTTCTATTTTTCAAACTCTCTATGAAAGGATAAAGCAGTTGCAGCAGCTCCCTTATCACATTCTAGTTGGATGTTTGCAGGCATTTGACTTGGCTGACATGACAGGGGCTGTAAGAACAGGAAGGAAATAACCTACATTTCTCTAGTATTTTTCTTAATCCTTACCCAAGGACATTTTTCCATTGCTTTGTTTAGAGAGGCAGGGAGCAGGGGCGGGGGAAGAGAGAGAAACATTGATGCAAGAAAGAAGCATCAGTTGGTTGCCTCCTACACATGCCTGGACCAGGGATCGGATGTGCCCAGACTGGACGGAACCCACAACCTAGGTATGTGCCCTGACCAGTAATCAAACCTGTAACCTTTTGGTTACAGGATGATGCTCCAACCAATTAGGGCCATTTCTCTAGTTTTCTTGGCACTTTTTCCTGCTTCTTTTCTTGCCAAAAATCACTTGGCTTCCCAGTGAAGCCCAAATAAATAAGCAAAACAAAAATCTCACAGCTATTTACTGATACAGTGAAATTAAAATAACACCAACTCAGTTCTCTTTGCATCATTTCCTTTTTACATTATGTGTTCTATGAAACTTACAAATCTAGTCGCTTGTGTATCTGTTCCCCAAAATTCAATAATCTACCCATTGATGTGATCGACAATGTGATCAACAATTTGAACAAGGAATTTTGTTATGCAAGTGTTTGTGAAGGATACCAGTGGGAGGAAGAATAGATAATGGTTATTCTGAGATTCTCTTTCTAAACTCTCAATTTATGATGAAACACCATGGCTATTTCAGTTAGAGATTCCTGTTTTGCTATTGGTCATTTCTATAACCACCACTGAAAACTTAAACGAAGTTCTTTTGCTTCTGACCAAGATGGAGTAAGAGGAACCACATTTACCCTACTACTCATCACAACCCCTCACCCATAATTTTTTAAGCCAAAACATGACACAACCTTTCTTTTCCAAGACACTGGCAATCAGGCAATGAATGACAGCAATCCCTTACATACAAGAAACAAATAAGGAGAGCTCTATCCCTGCCCCAGGTTCCTGGAAAGCTATGATGTGAGCAGAGGGAACCCAGGCAGAGTACACCTAACTTCCTGATTGGAGTAGATGCAGCTTAACACCTGGGCAGAAGGCAGCTATAATTCACAGGAGAGATCTGGGGAGAGTCGCCCTCAAATATTCAGCACTGATTAGTGCATGCTGTGAGGAAACTACTTGAGCCTGAGGAAAGAAGATGTAAGAAGAGCAGAGAGAAGAGTGCCTGGCACTCACACAGGGCCAGGAATGATGCCTATTCCTGCCAATCAGACTGGAAAACTTCATAATTCATGGAGCCCTGGGAGCAATATGCAAAAAGGTCTTGATAGCAGAGAATAATTATCTTTAAACTAAATGGCTCTGGTCCTGCCACAACAAATCTTAAAAGCATGATCCAAAAAGATCAAGCCTTTTCCAAGTAATTTAACAGCATCCCAAAACAAAGCTCAAGATGTATAGTACTACAGCATAGACTATACCCAAGAAGGTAAAAATCACAGAGTCTGGTATCCAACAAAGATAACGCGACAGGCAAAGAATCAGGAGAATAAGACCCACAATAAGGAGAAAAACCAACTATTGTAATGGGCTCGGCATGAACACAGATGCTAGAATGAGCAGAGAGGGACACAAAATAGTTACTGTAACTCTAAGTCATATGTCTAAAGAGTTAAGTAGAGATACTAAAAAGACCCAAATCAAACTTCTAGAGATAAAAACTACAATGTATAAAATTACAAATACACTGAATGGTATTAATTACACATTGGAGAACTTGAAGACATAACAATAGAAACTATCCAAAATGAAAAACAGAGGAAAAAATGAAAAAAGCATCAGTTAGCTATGGAACAACTTCAGATGGCTTACTATATGTGTAACAGAGATAGAAGAGGAGATAAAGAGAAAATATTTTAAAATGTAGTGACCAAGATTTCTTCAAATTTGATGGAAACTATAAGTCCATACATCAAAAAAAAAAAAAACCCTCAAAAAATAAAGCTCAACAAACCACAAGCATTAAAAACATGAAAAAAATTACACAAAGGTCCTTCATAATTAAATTTTGTTCAAAACCAATGAGAAAAGAAAAGCTTAACAGAAACATGAGGAAAAACACGTGATGCACAGAGTAACCCAGATGAGTGCCGTTTCCAGGTGGGAACCATGAAGTGAAAACACAGTGAAGCAACAGCTTTATAAAACTTAAAGAAAAAAACTGTTAACCTAGAATTCTATCCTCAGCAAAACTATCTTTCAAACGCAAAGGTAAAATAAAGACCTCTTCAAAAGCACAAAAACTGAAATAATTCACTACCAGCTGACCTATACTATGAGAAATGATAAAATCTTTCAGGTAGAAGGAAGGTAACCTCTGGAACGGAACAAAAGAATGACGAGCACTGAAAATGCTAACTATTGGGTAAGTGTATCACATACCTTCCTTATTATTTAAATATATTTTGAAGATAATTGCTTAAACATACTGCACTGTAGGATTTACATACAACATATAAATTACACGTATGACAACTCCTGTAAGGCTACTGTAAGATTCTTATACTACACGCGAAGCGGCACAGTACCACTTAAAGATAGGCGTGGTGAGTTAAAGATGTCTACTTCAAATTCTAAAGCAACCACAAAAATAACTAAACAAAGAGTTACAGCTAATAAGACAACAAAGAGGGTAAAGAGGAATAAAAAAAAATAATCCCAAAGATGTCAGGATACAAGTTTAATTTACAAAAGTCAATTACTTCCTTACATTTAAGCAATCAACTGGAGTTTCAAATTAAAAACATAGCTCCATTTATAGTAGCACCACAAAAAAGAGAGAAATACTGAGGTATTTGCCTAACAAAGTATGTACAAGATCTATATGAGGAAAATACCAAACTCTGGTTAAAGAAGTCAAAGAAAATCTAGATAAATGGAGAGATATTCCATGTTCATGAACAGGGAAGACTCCAAATTGTCAAGCTATTGGTTCTTCCCAAATTTATCTACAGCTTCAGTGCAATCTCAATCAAAATCCTAACAAGTTGTTTTATACATATGGACAAACTGATTTAAAGTTTAAATGGAAAGGCAAAAAAAAAACCACCCCATAATAGTCAACACAATATTGAAAAGGAACACAAAGTTGCAGGACTGAAACTACCCAAGTTCAAGACCTCCTGTAACACTACAATATACAGTGTGGTGTCAAGGAAAGAATAGGTGACTAGATAAGAAACAGAATAGAGAGCCCAGAAATAGACTCACATAAATATACTCATGCCTCTGTCCATACAGTTGTTTAAAATATAAAGAACTACTTCTTCATTAAATAGCTCTATGTAAGCTAGTGGACTGGGCACTTAAGGGAGATAAAATTGGATGATACAGGGCAGATGTCAGGTTACCAGGGGTAAGTAATACCGATGATGATGAAGTGCAGTGGCAGGTGGAGTTTACATTGCTAGAGTATAAAAAGGCTCAGAGATGATTAAACAGGAAGGCACATTTTAGGTCATGTAGAGCTCTTGCCATATGCTTTTTAAAAAATGGCAAGGTTAATATGTCAGAATTTCAAGAAGTTACAGAAGCCAAATACAAGTTCTTAAAGTCAGATTCTTTTATAATCTTCTCATGTAATAAACTGCAATATACTCAGTCTCAATGGGAGGATATGAGATTAGGAAAGAGCTCATTTTAAACAGTGAATTCCAGGCCACATTTACTGAGCTCAGAACATGTCTTCTGTATGAAAATTATTGAAACACATAGTCCCAGCATCACCTAATTTATCCCAAAATTTATCAGCTTCGGCACTCTCCCTTCAAGGACCAGGAATCTCTGGCTGTTACGCCTCAAGTAGAATAAGACTCCTGGAGAAATTATTTTGCTACCGCAACTATTTCGGTGTGGTTCTAAGCAATGAATCCCAATGCTTGCCAAATTCCTCTGGTTTGATCCCATCTGAATGAGCCCAAAATATAGCAAAATAGCACCTCTACTTCCTGGCGACATTTGATTGTCCAATATTCCTCCAAAAGGATGCCTACTTTTACTCTAAGAAACTTCTGGCCTACAGTTCTTAACCTAACATATAATATGAGGTACAAACAGGCACAAGGAACATCTATTTTGTTCTCCACCATTGCTGTAGTCTCTTTCACTTTCACCTTACTGAAAAAATTATAAAGAAACCCCTACGAGTGTTTACAGCGTTTACACTGCTAATCACAGTTGTGAACCAAATTATGTGAGCTTGAAAGTTCCTTGGCAATTAGAGGTTCTGTAAGGAGAAAAGCACATAGTGCCTCTTTCTACGTGCACCTCTGTCTACAATCTAAGCCAAAGCTCTTTCTCCCGAGCCCTCTGTTTATTAGAGAAGCGAAATTCTTTCTGTCTAGTGTCTCAAGGTCCTTATATCCACTTCAAGCTTAAAGTACATTCCAGTTAGCCAACTACATCTATGCAATCTGAAAAGCCTTTGGGAATTCAACCCCAATTCCCCCTGAATCACCTCTTCTGAAGCTTCTGAACTTTCTTTTGTTGCTTCTGGCCTTTGTTAATTCAGTCTTAGCTTTTGTTCCTTATTCATTCCTTGTCCCCGTACTATGGCGCTCAACAGTGTCATTCTGCTTCCTTTTAGCAGAACAATCTTGGGCCGCTGTACGTTGAACATAAGCTAACTTCTATTTGTGCTTCACACAGGTACGTGTAATTTCACATTGAAGCTGTTCACCACACAGTTCAGTGAGTTTCAGAATAACACTAGGCATCTCAAACTTCTGAAAAAATATGAATGTGACATACCTTATGGATTATATTCTAGATTTATGTCCTAGTGTTTAGCTAAATGAAAAGCAGGGACCAAACCCAAAGACACTCCAGATGTCTTCTTTGAATGAGTTCAACTTGTACAAAAATTTTTGGACAAGATACACTGCAGCTAAGTACAGATGAAAGTCATAAAGAAAAGGGAAATGCTTGAATCTCAGTCATGGTATAAATAACTTTCAGGAATTCATTCCCCGACAACTCACTCCATTCATATTTTTTTTTTAAGATTTTATTTATTTTATTATTAGAGAGAGGGGAAAGGAGGGAGACAGAGAGGGAGAGAAACAGCAATGTAATGTTGCCCCTCACATGGCCCCACTGGGGAACTGGCCTGCAACCCAGGCATGTGTCCTTTCTGGGAATCGAACAGGGACCCTTTGGTTCCCAGCCCGCACTCAATCCACTGAGCTACACCAGCCAGGCCTTCATTCATGTTTTAATGCCAAGTTTAGGAGAACACTACTGAATAAGAGAGGTTCAGAATAGCTAATTACAAAACACCTATTTTAAACTGTTATTTATACATATGATATAACATTTTCCTATGATCAGTATATTTTTATAGTAATAATTTTTGAACACATATAACAGGCACTTTATATGCAGATTATACAATTCAACACTCGCAAGAATCCTAAAGCAGTATTCTTATTACTCCCATATTATAGAGGCAAAGACAGAGTCCCCAAAAGCTTTAGTTACCTGCCCCACTTACTCTGCCAGTAGGTGTCACAGCGAGATACTCAAACCCAAACCTGTCTGGCTCCCAAACCTGTGCCCTTTCCAGTAGGATGCACTCCCTCTCCATTTAAGTATTTATGACGAGTCTAGTGCTTTGGAAAATTCCTCACCCATGGAGCCTGGGGTAGTACAGTGAAAAAACACTTGTGAGCCTAGACTCTGGCTAATTGGGTGACTTGGCCTAACCACGTTCCTTCCGTAGGCTTTCTTTTGCTCATCATAAAATGAAGAGCTTGGGTAGCTAACATCTAAGGGCCCTTCTCACATCAATGTTTTATCATACTATGATTCTGCAAATTATAGACAATGCAAAAATGTGGGCTAGAGACCAAGGAGGACAGACAGAAGGGTTAACTGGGCAGTAGCAACAATGTGGCCACGCAAGTCTGGGTTTCAGGAAGATGGGCAGAAATGAAAGAAAAATGGCTTTGTAGCATTATACTCCCAATATGAATAAAAAGACTTTATGTAGTATATATAAAGTTCAACAAGATCCTATCACAAAAGAATTCATCAAATAGACTCACCTGTTTGAATTTAACATCAATTAACATATATATATTAGTTGAAATAAAATACAAAACACATACAGACATGGGACACCATCAGACCAATCCAAATACAGACATGCTTTGAGTCTTGCTTTTTTCCACAAGGTTCTGAAGACTGAAGTGTCGCTCTTGGACAATCAGACATACAGGTTGGCAGTGCCGGGGGTGGTGCGAGAGAACTGACAGTGTTTCCGGAAAGAGTGGCAGAGAAGAACAGTTTGTATCTACAAAAGCTCTACTTCAATAAAAGACAATCCTGTACCAGAAAAGACAATGGCTATGGAGTTTTTCTTTTGTTTTGCTTTCAACATCCAGGCCAGCAAGGTCTGGGCCCAGCACAATGATTTAAAACCTTCATAAAACATGGCTTCTCCTTATTCAGCCAAGATTCTTCAGTCGGATTTCCTGATTCCTCCTCAGTTTTCTAAAATGATGGGAACCAAGTGCCTCTTTGCTCAGTTGCCATCACTAAGAGTAATATGAGAAGTACGCAGACAAGCTCCATGGGAAAACAGCACAGGCCGGGGCCAGACAGACACCGAGTAGCCAGCGGCTCTCTGGGCCTTGGGAGACCCAATGGTTTGAGACACTCATTCTGTCAGAGATCAGAAGAGGTCAAATTTTTTAGGATGTGAGAGAGCACGGAGGCTCTGGTTATCCATCTTAAGCTCTCTAGATAGACATGCTTTATGTGGAAAAGGAACGAAAAAGATGAGCAGCCTGGCAAAAGTACCTAAGACAAACCAAATCTTCCACTGGATGTTCGCAGACAAAAAGGCTGAGGAATGTAGGGGGGGGCGGGGGGTGGCGGGGGGGGGTGCGGTGGCGGTGGGTAACTCCCAAAGAGGAAGGGAGGGGAAAGAATTAAAGCCATCAGTTCTGACATTTGCTAAGGAAGGAGAGGAAGAACACTGTTCAAACAGCCTGTAGACCAGGTAAAAGTGACTGCTGGTTCCGACAGAGTCCATACACCCTGACAACGTCCCACCACCTAGGCCACCAGCCCTGGGCTCCCACTGAAGACTGCAGCTGCCCCTCAAAGCCCCCGAAAACAACAGGCAGAATATAGTGACAGCTGCAAGGAAGGGGCTCAGGCAAGGACTTGGCAGGAACAGAAGTGTAGCCAAAAGGCACAAATATGAAGGAAGACAGACAACTTTCCTGTGTGGTTAGTGTGTGTGGTATGAGGGAAGCTCAAAACAAGAGTTAGCCCAAGTTCTGGCCTTGATTGCCGGCAGGACTTGGCAAGCCCAGCCATTCTCATGGCAGGCGGGCCAGGAAATGCAGCCTTCAGCTGTCTGCTTCAATGTTTTCCTCGCTGTCACCATTTCATGTTCAGCCCCTGGCTCATTTGCATTTTCTTCTTCTTTGGGGATTAGCACGTAAGTGTGGACAAAATCCATTTTGGTTATTCAAGACTGTGTCATTTCCTCCTGCAACGTATTTGTCCACTAGGGCCTCCCAGAACATGAGATCCCAACGAGAGCACAAAACAAACTGCAGAATTAGATGGTCTGCAAGGGACCTCAGAGACCCTCCAGGCCAGCATCCTTTTACACATGGGGGAACTAATAGTAGTGGAGAGAGGTAAGGTGATCTGCTGAAATCACACCTGTGTTTAGAGAGCAGCAAAGTCAGGGCAAGTGTCCCACGGTCCCATTCCCATCCGGCCAGTGGTCTGTTGGCAAAAACTGGTGTTCCTTTAGACTCCGTCTCAGGCAGCGTGCTAAACTCCCCCAACCATTCCTTTTATGAGGACTTGGTAGGAACTATAACACGTTCTCTTTCTCTGCTTTCTAATCAAAAATTCACATATAAGTATTAAATAATCATCCAAAATGTTAGGTGTTGAGAAAAAGAAACTTGGAAACTCATAAAATTCAGAGAAAAAGACCCAACCTGAAGCCAAGTAGAACACATGTCATTAAAAACTAGCTAAACTAGACAATAACTTTTATGTAACTGCCACTATTATTAAATCATGAGGATAATGCTGCTACCCCCCAAAAGCTGTGGTCTCAGTTTATCCTGCCACATTGATTTTACAAAATAGCAGGTTAATTTCAGGCCTTGGAGAAATCTTTTAAATTCAATTAAGCAAGTTTTTTTTTTTTTTCTTTTTCAGAAAAAATAGTGTTTCTAGCTCAAGGAACAAATTTAAAAATCAGAAAAGAATATCCTCACTTGAAAGTAAGTAAGACAGCCCCGGCTGGGTAGCTCAGGTGGTGAGAGCATTATCTCAACACACCAAGGTCGTGTCTTTGAATCTGGGTCAGGACACATGCAAGAAGTGACCAGGAAATGCATCGGTAAGTGGAACAACAAATTGATGTTTCTCTCTCTCTCTGTCTCCCCCAGGAATGTAAATAAGAAAACAGAAAAAGAACGAAATGCTGTTTATGACAAAACTGAACCCACATGACAAAAATTCCTCCCTTTTTGCCAATGGAAATAATTTCTGATATTGAGAATGGTTTACATTCTTAGAAATAGATAACCTTCAAAGACTTAAAAGATTCTGACTCTGAAAGGAGTTTGTGAGTGTGGAGGGGGAGGTGGATACAGGAGTGTATCGGTTTATGTGTAAAGTCATAATGAAACTATCTTCTTTTCTCAAATTATGGTTTCTTCTACTAAAAATAATTTTTGATACTATGGAAACCGTTTATATAACATCAAAAAAAATAACTTCACCTCTTTCTACTGCATCTACTGTGACAATGCTATTCTCAACCATTAGACTTGACATTCCAGAAAATGTCCACGGTTACTGTGAAGGGTCCCAGAGGCACCCTGAGGATGGACGTCAGTCACAGCAATGTCGAAGTCAGTGTCCTTGGACAAAAGGTGGAGGAATAAAACAACTGGCTATGGTTCGCACGATCTGTAGTCATGTACCGGATGTGACCGAGTGCGTGATGTTGGGCTTCCACTCTGAGATGAAGTCTGTGTAGGCCCACTTCCCCAGCTGCATCGTTATTCAGAAAAACAACTCTGTTGTTGAAATCCAAAATTTCCTGGGGGGTGAGGGTGGGGGAAGAAATATACACAGGGCATCTCAAGCCCAGAAAGATGAGCTAATTCTTAAAGGAAATAACATTGAACTTGTGTCAAATTCAGCTGCTTTGATTCAGCAAGCCATAACAGTTAAAACCAAAAATATTGACGGTTTTGGACGGTATCTATATCTGAAAAAAAAGAACGGTTCAGCAGGCTGATAAATAAGATCTAAAGGTTGTCCAGCCATGGAAACAAGATGTCGGATGACTCCACAGGCATTTTAAAGATATGAGAAACGCCGTCTATTGATTGGGGTGGGGTGGAGGAGACACTTCACTGACTAGTGAAATCCGCTAACTTGTCCTTCCTTCTGTACATTTTCATGTAACAGATATTTTTTAAGTGTTCACCCTTTACCAAACACTATTCAATTCTTGGAATATGGAGATTAAAGACACTATTGCTGACATAAGGTACTTAAAGTTAACTGGAATGACCCAGAGCAGTACGTCCATGATCAAGGATACTTTGGAAGGACATGGGAGGGGTACTAGGCTGGTCTGGGAAGGTTCAGGAGGGCTAACTTAAGAAGGTACCAAGATGAAGGATAAACAAGAATTAGCTAGGCTTAATGTATGTCTTCTATCTAGCATACTTGTTTCACAGGAGAATTTGATCTATTTCATAAAACTTTTGAAGAAAAAAATGACATTATTATATCAAAATAAGATTTTTTAAAAAGATTTTATTTATTCATTTTTAGAGAGAAGGGAAGGGAGGGAGAAAGAGAGGGAGATAAACATCGACTGGTTGCTTCTTATTTGCCCGCAAATGCGGACCTGGCCTGTAACCCAAGCACGTGCCAGGACAGGCGACCAGCACCTTTCGGATCGCAGGCCGGCACTCAGTCCACTGAGCCACACTGGCCAGGGCTCAAAATAAGATTTCTAACAGAGTACTAGAATACATTAAATAGCAAACGACTTAAAACAAACTATCATTAATGTTAATGTAATACCCAAACATGAGAGAACACAGTAACTTGTCAGAGTTGTCATGGGAGATTCGTCTACCCATATTTATACAGAGCACTAACTGCATGCAAGGCATTGGCTAGGTGCTGTAGCAGATGCAATGAATATAAATGAATATAATGAATAAAGCTGTTCTCTCTCATCAAGGAATTTATCATCTCCCTCTACCTGTATGTTCCTCAGGGAGAGAGAAAGGTCCAGAGTAGCAATTCTCAAAACTTCTGCTCTTGGGACCCATTCATATTCTTAAAACTATTGAGAACTCAAAGAGCTTTACTTATAAGGCATGTGTTTACCACATTAGAAATTAAAACTGGTGAATTGTTAAAGCATTTATTAATTCATTTAAAAGTAAACTAATAAACCTATAACATCTTAACAAAAATAATGTGTTTAATGAAAATAACGATATTTTCTAAAATAAAAAAAACTTAGCAGGAGGAGTGGCACTGTTTTACATTCTCGTATACCCCTTTAATGTCTGGCTTAATAGATGACAGTTAGAACCGGTATCTGGTTTTTCATTCGGGTGTTACAATATCGTATTTCCTATGTCCAGGAAATGAGAATACAAAGGCAAATGATGTCTTAATATTACAAAAAAAAAAATAGTTTGACCTCGCAGAGCCCCCTTGAAAGGATTTCCTGGGACCCCCAGAGATCTCAGACCACATTTTAAGAACCACTGGTCTATAGCAATAACAGCAATGTTCAAAACTTGATAAATGAAGAGTGTGTATGCCAGCTTGCTTTGAGGTTTTCACTTAAGGATATCTTCCTGTAACATTTCATTACTCAGCCTGCTCATGCTGACAATGGACTTGTTTTCTTGTAACTGGGACAACCCGTGCTGCGTGAATGGGTCCAGCCTCTCTGTCACTGCGAAGACCAGCTCCTCAGAAGGCTTGGGCTGAGTGGGTCTTGGCCCAGTGATGAATGTGACCGCAGGCTCCTTTGCCTGGGACAGTCCCAGTTTATTCCTGTTGTCCAGAGTAATTATTAATAAAGCCCCCTCGCTCTCAAAAATGTCCCAGTTTGAATGACAAATTCTGTGGTCACTTTGACAATGCCTTGCAAAAGCAGCGCCAGCATTCCGCTGCTTCCCACTGTGCGGGCAGGTCTGAAAGAAGCCATGCTGTGTCTGGTTCACGCGGTAATATGCCACCAACTCCTCCTAACCGGCAGCCAACCACCGGAGAAAACTGTCTTGGTTTCTGTGTCTTGTTTTGCTTTCTTACACTGACAACCACCATCCTTGACAGTTCTACGTGGCAACACGTGCTGCTTGTCTTTTCGCTATGCACCTAGTTCAGCAACTGAACTTGAGGATGTCACTTTGCCCAACCATTTCAAATTGGTTGAAATATAACCTATAGATTGAGGGCTGCAAATTAACCAGACTGGATGAACCACCGGGCTAATAAAACACTTGGCAAAGCCTAACACATAGATTCAGCCAATCACCAGAAATTGAGGCAACTCAGTAGGACAAGAGCCTTCTTTGAAAAAGTATTAAGTCTACCAGGCCTAACCCCGTGAGCATGGCAGGGGGGTATGAAAAAGGACTGGAAAAGAAATGCTGTAAATTCTGGTTAGTGAACCTTGAAACTGACGTGAATTTGGCTCTGCAGCCCGGAGTGGCAGAGAAACCTCAGCGGTCATCCAATGCTTTTAGAGACTAGGGTAAAATTATAAGAACATTTTTACGAGTTGTGGCTGGCAAGCCCTAGCCTGTTAAAACTCTTCAAAAAACCAAGGCCTTGGTGGAGGTAACATTTACTGTTTACTGTAGCTCTGGTTGTTAGGGGTTATTGCTAAGGTCCCAGCTTTCCATGACATCAGCAGCATTCCAAGGGAAGTGTGTGTCAGTGACTTTCAGTAATGACTCCCTTTTCCAAATGTTCAAAGCTTCTGCCAAGCTGCCCTACACCTGCACACCAGCTGAGTTAGAGGAAAAGGAAAAGTAAGATAGATTAAGTGGGATTTTTGTCTGGGTTCCTTAATGAGACTAAAGGCTTTCTTCTTTCAGTGTTTGGTTTTGTATAATAAATTGATGCCAATCCTTTTAGGAGTGACATGACTCATCCTTAACTTTACATAAACCAGTCCTGTCGTGACCTCTCGCCGTCATATTCTGGAATAGCTTCTCGAGAGCAAGTTTTCTTCTGCAGGGAAAACTGCGGGACTTGTGAGACGACGAGCCCAGCATGCCAACACTCTGGAAGGGTTTCCGAGGGAGGCATCTGCTGCTCCCCAAATCAGCAGGCAGCAGAAGCAGCGGGGAGACGTCACTGTGTCACTGCTTTAGGGGTTTTGACATTTCAAACCAGACGTGTATTCTCAAGGCAGCAGCCCATCTCATTCCAGAGACTGTCCTCACCAAAACAGGGACCTCGTGAACCTAAACTGAGGGTGTCCACTGCCCATTCAAGAAGCTCATGACTGGTGGTGGGGCCCATACTAATGGTGTGCTTATCCAAGACCTTTCTTCCCCAAGGGTCACAGCTTTCTATCAACATTAAGTTCCTCATCATCCATGACAGCCCTCTGAGAAGTGACAAATGTCAGTTCAGATGGGGAAATCTGGAGGCAGAGTCGCAGAGAATTAAGCCTGCAGCCAAGAGCGAAGCCGTAGGTGAGCTCTCAGCGCCCTGCCCCACGAACTTACCCCTGCGGTAACTGGCCCCTTTCAGGGTCGTGGAAAACAAGCATTGTTGCTAACGAGGCAAAGCTTGAGGCTGTCAAAGGAAAACAAGAACACTTTTCTGTAAAGACGCAGAGGAAGGTCCTCTTCAGGGTTCTGATGAGGTGCCTTATGCGCCAACACCTCCTCCTCTGGACGACCACGCCGGAGCACTCCCTCTGCACCTCAGGCTCCTTGTCTATAAAGGCTAAAAAATACCATGGAGAGTATCTCCAAGAGATGCTTAGAAATTTGTATAATTAATGTTTTGAACTGCACAGAGATCTTTGAGTGAGGATCTATGAAGTGCTCAAAAGCACCCTCTTCTACAGTATATTGCACAATTTTAGAGGAAATTCCTTTAATTACCAGTATATTTGTTCTTAGGAATTAGAAATAATTTCATACGCCTTCATGGAATTCTTTTTAAAAATAAAAACCCTCTATAATTACAAAAAATAATCATCTTCATCTTGCAGAAACAAGGGATTTTTTTTAAAGCGGCAGGGGCGGCATCCTCTGTGGTTCAAGGCAGCCACAGATAACATATTAACCAAACGGTTGTGTTTCCCAATTGCTCTTAGGCTTTGCCCAAATGGGATTCAAACACGAACAAATACTAGAGGAATCACTCTCATTCAACCACAGAGGCCAGCGAGATTGGAAAACACACGTCGTGGGTTCAGATCCTGAATTAAACTATCAAAATCTGTCCAGTGTAATCTCGCATTGAGTGTTGAGCCTCAGTTTCCTTGAGTAATTTTTAAAGGGGGAATTTTACAATCATGGTTTATTAGCAAGAGACTGCGCTCTTCCCAATTAGAAAACAAGTCTTTGAGTAAACTCTGGTACATAGAGTTAACGAAGTTATCCTTGAGACTAAAATCCACAAATCATTTTCATAAATAGATAAAGGAGAGAGAGAGGTTTTTATCCAAAATGCTTTCTTAAATCTTAACAAAGGAGAATGGAAAGAGAAGTTTCTTTTCTTCTTGAAGAGAAAAGATTTAATGAGCTACTAATCCCCTCAATAAAGTTCCTTCAGTAATCACCCTATTCTAAGCACACTAATTTTGCTAGGAGCCTTTGCTATTAAAAGATGTTGTTTTATTATGTTAAACTACACACAAAAGTAATGTAACAAAATGGCAAAATATGCTTCTGATTTTGTTATTCTACCAACCTACACTTATCCAGAAATTTTAACCGCCAAGGGTCTTTTATCTAATGCAGACTTCATCTTTCACCACCCACCATTCACCACATGAAGTAATGACGTCATTAGGAGTGGAAAACTCTGTGGGAATAAAAACCTGAGCCCTGGAAAAAAATACTAAATGGGAATCTGCCTCCAGCTCTGCAGATTTTCGAGCTTGTCCTGGCCTCTTGGGTCTGGAAGCTAGACTTTTGTGCCCAGAATATGGCTGGATTGGAAGGCAGTCTCAAATCACACCCTGAGGGCCAGGGAACAGAACACACAGACTACAGTCCTCTGAAGACGGTTGAGGGCTGGGGCAGAGGAAGGCCCTTTCTCATTGGCCCTTGGTGATGTCATGCCCGTGTCTCCAGGGCCCAGGAAATGCACCATGACTAATGGAGTGCCTCATTTTCTGTGAATACACATTCCCTCTCGGAGGGGCAGCAGCAGGCAGAGGTTCAAGGCCCCCAGAAGGCCCAGTTGGAGAATGCCAGTCAGCCCGGCACAGAGGACCTTCAGTAGTCCTGAAATAGACGGCTCTTGTTCACCTCCTCAGAAAACCCTTCAGCAACTGACTGTGTGCCTGTAGCCTGTACTTCTGCAGGACAGAAACCCTAAAACGGGGTTGTTTTGTTTTTTAAATGGCTCTCTTTAAGGAAAGAAAGTGGCCACTGTAATAGGGCCGACATAACTTCCAGATTTTTAATGTATTAAGGCAAGGGTCAGCAAACTTTTACCATGAAGGACGAGATCATACAAATTTTAGCCTTTGCGGGCCATAGGGTCTCTGTTGAAACTGCTCATTTCTGCCCCTGCAGTGCAAACGCAGCCACAGACAATGTCTAAATGAAAAAGCATGGCTCCATTGCAATAACACAATTTACAAAAACAGGCGGCAGGCTGGCTTTAGCCCACGGGCCACAGTTTGCTGGCCTCTGTACTAGAGGGTGGACCACCCCTTCCTCTGCCACATACTCGGGCCAAAGTCCTCCCACATAAGAGTGCAGGTACAGGGAAAGATGTGAGGGAGGTCCAACAATACACCTGGGAGAACTATCCCATGCGGGACCTAAAGATAGTTTCCAGAGAGGCAGTCTGGTTCGTGGGTTCAGTATGCGGCCTCTGGACCAAAGGCCTGGGTGCAAATTCTTACTCTGCCACCTCTGAATTTAAGGTGTTAGACAAGTTATTGTACTTTATTCCTCTGAGCCTTGGTTTCTTCATCTGCAACATGAGGTTCCAAATCATTCTTATTCAATAGGGTTAGTATGAAACTTGAAGATAACACACAAAGCTTAGCCTGGTGCCTAGGGCACCACCGTGCTCAATAATTATCTGCCATTATTGTTAGATTTTTAAAAAAGTGACCATAATTACTGCCCCAATCATAGTGCCCCAAAGTGCAGAGGCATAAATTCCCACAAATGCTAGTACACTGGGAAGTTCTTCCCAATTGCATGAATATCTAGTAACACCATTATCGTCATCTTCAGGAGTTGCACTGAATTCCACAGGGAATGCACCCTAATTGAACCAAATTCCTATTGTTCAACATTTGTTTACTGTCTTTTGCCATTCTACACAACAGTATAATGAACATCCTTAAACACGCACCTTTGAACATTTGTTCAGGTTTGTTCCTTGGGACAAAAAGTTACACATGTTTTAAAGAATTTGTAATTATTCTGACAACTGGTTTCCACCTGTACCAGCACTGGAAGAGAGGATCTGCTTACTAACATTCTTGACAATACTACGACCACTTCGTTTTAACACTTAAAAAAAAACTAAGACCCAGAGAGGTTAAATAACTTGCTCAATCTTAATGAAAATGCTTAATGTTTAATTATCAATAATAATTCCATTTTAAGATGGAAAAAGCTGGAGCCCAGAAACGTACTCAAAACATCCAAAGTTCTCCCGATAATACAAAGGATGTAGGACATGATCAAACTGGAAATAAACTTCATCCTATTATTGGGCCATACAAGCTCACCATAGCAGGCAAAAGTTAATTTTCAAACAGCAGAGAAATATACTGACATCTTAGGAAAAAATTCACTTTTTCTGTTTTTGCAATAAGCCAACCCAAACAGAGCCCTTTTATGTGTGTGTGTGTGTGTGTGTGTGTGTGTGTGTAAAACTAAATAACCCTATAAACCAAATGTCCTCTTCCCAAAGGAAAAACTTAAAAACCCTGAGCATTTGACAAGAGTCACAGGTCTAGGCATTTGTTAAGATTTCTTTCATTCGCTCTCTCCTATTATCTTGCTTTATTTTCTATTAACACTTAATCACAATTTAAAGTGTATCAGTTTTTGTTTGTAACAACTAAGTTCCCTGAGGACACACACTTAGTGTTGTTTACTATCTTTCAGCACCTAGAACAGTTCTTGGCACATAGCAAGTGATTTATAAATATTTATCAGCTGAATGAACCCTCTCAGATGCCACCTTTGCATTTCCCTACCTGTCCAATCTCCAAGGCAGGCAGGCAGGCTTTACCAGTGCATGTCAACCAGAGTTGTCATTCCCTATTTACAACACTACAAAACGAACTAGCCCCCAATGGAGAAGAGTGGCCTGCTGCTCACCAGCAGTTTCTAACCAGTTATGTCCCACCAGACCCCCATTGGCTGAACGCCGCCACATGCTGCCACGTGCCAAGGTACCATGATATGCCACCTCACCCCTTCACCCAGGAGGTCCCGCCACTGTCAGCCCTTGTAAACACATGAGCTGGCTGTAAGTATTTGGTTGGTTGGTTTGTCTCAAAGGAGCTCCCAGGTGGGTCAGCAATTAGTTTTAAATTGTAAAGACAAATACACCACCTGCCCACTGTCTTATTTAAAGGTGGAATGAGCATGGTAGTTAACTACTCAACATCCATTCTATCCCAACTGACTGATATGGCATCCACTAGTCACAGATGGTTACTTACATCTAAATTAATTTAAAAAACTCACTTCCTCAGTTGCACTAGCCACATTTCAAGTGCTCAATGATTGCCTTGTGTGGCTAGTGGCTACTCTATTGGACAGCACAGATATAAAACATTCTCATCACTGAAAAAGTTCTACTGGACAGTGTGGGATCTAGTCAAACATGGCAATCCCATTCTCCTTGTCCAAAACTGATTTTAAGGTGGGAGGGTAATGCACAATAAAACACATGGAAAAGTCTGTCAAATGGCTTTCGGAAAAGATTTCCTTATTCCTAAAGAAGCTACATAAGAGACGGTCTCTCCTCCGCCTCTGGACAACGCTGGTTTAGAAGGCGATGGACACTCTGAGCTGTCTTCTGAGCACGAGGCAGCCGGTCAACGGGCAAAGCCTCCCCACTAAAGCGGCAGAGCAGAGCTATGGGAGCATGTGAGTTCGCAATAAAACCACTGAGCTGCTTAACTGGTACCGGCTCCATATCCTTATTGTGTGAGATCACAAAATGATAAATGTGCTACTGTTGAACTCATCTGGGGTTAAAGTTTTTGTAACTTACAGACAAATACAACCTAATAATGGAGCTCATTTCTATTTTTGTTGTACTCTAATAAAAAGGCTCTAACCAGTCAGAGCACTACTAAAAACCTACCGGAACTCTCACCTCAGTGCAGGTCCCAAAGCTTGGCTACAAAAATGCTACAGAATATTGGCTCCCACAGATTGGATAACCCGAGTGTCTTTCTCCCTGTGTTACTAATTTCTGTTTATCCTATCACCTTTTCCTCTGAGAATTGAAGATTAAAATGCAATATAAAAACTACTTTGCATTTGCAAGCAAGATCTCCACAGTGAAAGCTCTACTTTTGATGAAGATGACAAAAATTCAGCGTAGGATTAGAAATGTTCTCAGAGCTGGAAGTATCCTCAAAGATCACCGAGTTCAGCTCCTTCATTTTTAAGTGAGAAAACTGAAGTCCATAGAAATAAAGTAACTATGGGAGACAGAACAAAGGACTTCTAGAAATTACCATGGTCTAATCCCCAGAATTTGTCAATATGTTATCGAACATGGCAAAAGGGATTTTGCACAGTATGTGTTTAACTTAAGGATTTTGAGATGGGAAGATTACCTTAGGTTATCCAGGTGAGCCAATTGTAGTTATAAGAGACCTTGTAAGAGAGAGGCGAGAGGGCAAAAGACAGTGCAAGGAGATGTCACAATGCGACCAGAGATTGGAGTGATGCCCTTTGAGGACGGAAGCAAGGGCCACGAGCCAAGGAAGGCAGGCGGCCTCCAGAAGCTGGAAAAGGCAAAGAAATGGATTCTTCCCTGCAGCTTCCAGCAGGAATGCACCCTGCCACCATCTTGACTTTAAACTTCTCACCTCCAGAACTAAATTTTCATTGTTTTATGTCACTCCAGTTGTGATCATTTGTTATGGCAACAACAGGAAGCTAATCTGTATAGCTGCCTTCCCTAAGTTACCCCACTTGTGTCGGTAATGCCAGAATTCACATCTTCTGACTGTAGGCCCAGTGTGTCTTCTACCAGAACTTCTCTGCATTACTTCCTTTTCCATACTACTTTCTCAAAGACAGGGCAGTCTTGGTTCAATGCCTTTATGGTGTTATAAGGAAAAGTAACTGATTAACTGCAACACAAAACCGTTACACAGTGGTTAACAGCATAGCCTGTACAGCCATATGGACTGGTTTTGAATCCTGACTCTGCTGCTTCTTAAGTGTATGTCTTTAGACAGATAAGCCATTGTGTGCCTCAGTTTCACCACCTGGGGCTATAATATTATCTAATAATACAGTGATGACTTAATTAGTAAATATTTATGGATGTCCAGTGCAGAGTAAAAAGTATACGTTTATTACAATAAACTTTTAAAAGCATGGCCGATCTATCTATGACCTGTCATAGGGGAACCTGCTCACAATGAACAAAATATTAAAGACCATTGGGAACGAAACATTTAACTCAAATTAAATCTGCAACTCAGAATGTTTAACTAATTTTGATTTTAACCAACAGTTTAGATCCTATTTTAGAATTTTCTTTATGCATGGGCAAGTTACATTTAAGCCACACTACCAATAAGTCAGCCAATTTACAGATAGGAAAGGTATCTCATTTATAACATAAAACCAACATGGAATCACAGTTTTTATAAATAATACAAGAACAGGATTTTTAAAACCATGGACTACCCAAAAGGAATTTGATGCACTGGCCATTCAAGTGATCGGGCCTCACTCTATAGAATAAGGTGAATTGCAGCCTTTGAGATGTCAAATTCAAAATTTGATCAGGCTCAAGGTTAACTGAAGGCTCTGCCAAAATTTTCCCCAACTGGCAAGAAAGTAACTAAATATGAGGATGCTCCCCCTCATAACCTAGTCTCATGTGTACGCTTGTAAGTAATGCTTGCTTGGCTTGGTTTTCATCTTAATGGAATGTAGCCACTCCCAAAGCATTAAAACCATTCACTGAGCTCTAGACACACTATTTCAGATGAGTGAGAAAGATGCTGTAAATAGAGATGGGGAACAAGGATCTTTAATTGAATCAGTGAAACACTGACAGACAGCACAAGACTAAAAGAATAACAAATAAGAAAGAAAGAGTAAGCTCCATGAGGGTAGCAGTTGTGTGTTCTACCCTGTTCTCCACTGTAACCCCAAACCCAGGGAGGTGTACAGTATCTGTGGAATGAACAGACAGACTGAGGAAAGGAGAAAGCACAGCTAAATGTGTAGACTCAAAGCAACATATAATGTTGCTGCACTGTCTGGTACGTTTGGGGTGAGCAGAGAGGAAAATATTAGTAATGTGGGGTGTCTTTATTTGCAGAAGACAGTGGTACAAGAAGAATTAATTACATGTCCTCTTTCCACTCTGTAATGAAATCTCACTGAAACTCAAAATGAAACTACCTCCTCAACACAGCTAAATTTTCTTTGTCTCTATTAATTGAAACACCATTAAAGAGGAAAATAGGTTTTAGAACACACTACACTTGAACACTGTAGAATGACCTGATTCATCTTAAATGTTATCACGTCTAAGCTGAAAACAGAGAAGATGGAGCAGAGAAGATGGAGCGATCTAAATTTCTTTAGATCAACCACAAATATGCAAAATCTATCCTTTCATTACTTCAAATAGAATCAGTTTCATCAAAATTTAAAACTTGAGCCCCGAAAAAGACCTCATTCAGAGGATGAAAGACAATTTACGCCCTGGGAAAAACTATCTGTAAACCATGTATCCAACAAAATACTTACATCTAGACTATACAGAGAACTCTCAAAATTCAATATTTAGAAAACAAACAATCCAATTAGAAAATGAGCAACAAGATGTGCACAGACACTGCACCAAAGAAGAGACGCAGATGGCAGGGCAGCACAGGCAGAGATGGTCAATAACATTGGCCATTAGAAAGAGGTAAATTAAAACCACAAGGGCAGGTCACTACATACCCATCAAAATGGCTACGACAAAAATTAGCAAGAACACCAATGCTGACAAGAACGCAAAGAAACCAGATGACTCATATGTGCTGGTGAGAATGTAAACTGGAGCGGCCACTCTGGAAACAGTGTGACAGTTCCTTTTAAAACTAAAAATGGATTTACTACATGACCCAGGATTGTACTTTTAGGCACATATCCCAAAGAAATGAAAGTTTATTTTCATTTAGAAACTCATACATGAATGTTCCTAGTAGCTTTAGTCATGATATCCAAAAATAGGAAACTATCCAAATATCCTTAAAAGGGTGAATGGTTGAGCAAACTACGGTACATCCATACTACAGAATAATATTCAGCAGTAAAAAGGAATGAATGTGGGACGTGGGGGTGGGTAGGACAGGGGAGAGTAATAGGGAGGAAATGGGGACAACTAATTGAATAACAATAAAAAAAAATTTTTTTAAAGCGTTCCAGAAAAAAAAAGGATCAAATACTCCAAAAACAAAGAAAAAGAAAAAAGGAATGAATTTTATATCCGTGTAACAATTTGGATGAACCTTAAGGAAATTACACTGAGTAAAAAAAGTCCATCTCAAAAATATACATACTTCATGGTTGCATTCACATAACAACTGTGAAAGGACATGATTACAGAGACGGAGCACAAATCGGTGGTTGCAAAGTTGGGGAGGGAGGGGTGCTGTGGGCGTGGACACGGAGAATCTTGGGGTGACGGTGCAGTTGAGTACTTTGATGGTGTTGGTGGTTACAGGTGACCAAACTGCACTGAGTTATACACACAGACGCACACGCACAAATGAGCACGTGGCACGGGTGAAAACTAAGTGTGTTCCGTGGATTTTCCAGGGTCAGCGCTCCTGGTTTGGTGTGGTGCTGGAACCACGGAAGTGGTTAGTGTTACGAGAGGCGGACTGAAGGGGGCATGAGGCCTCCCTGCGCATGTCTTTGCTCCTTCCTGTGAATCTACACTTGATTCAATACTTAAAAAGTCAAAACACTGTCTCAGAATAAATCATTCAGCTCTAACAGTGTTCTATCCCTTCAAAGGCAACCTACGTGATGTCAAGTCCCTAGGTATCTTTACTTTTTTTTTTAAGTGTCATGGCTCCTTCTCCACTGGACATTCGATTTTTAATAATAAAATATTTTCTTCCGTGTTCAAACTCGAAGAAATAGTTGAGTAAATATTCTTTGTTTTCCACCCAGAGTAATCCTTGAGTTAAATAAAATACACAGAAAAAGATCATTTCAGATATAACCCAAACCAGTATGCGCCTGCATTATCTAGAAAGCAGCGGGAATCTTTGCATCTCCAAGTTGGAAAGAATTCAGGAGTGTTCTGGTCCAGATTCCCACCAGCCTAAGAATCCTCTCTGTAATATCTCCGACTCATCCAACCTCTGCTTGAACACACACAGCGACAGAGCACTGGGTGCTGATGCTTGCCTGCCCACTGCATTCCCTCTGACAGAAGCATCCCTCTTCCTTCTGCGATCTGCTCTTCTCATCTGGGGTTCTTCCCAGAGCCAACTTTCCACACTGTACGCCGGGTCAGTCCAGAGAAGGCGCTGGGACCAAACTGAGTGCACCATTCCTTGGCCGGGTTTGGTTTGCCCGAAGTTGGACACCTCATGTCCAAATCTTTTCCCGAGATTTGTCTCGCCAAATGTGATAGCAGACGAGTTTCTCTGCAGTGTTGTGCGATATGAAACTTGGGCACTTTTTCGTGTGATGCCCATGAGAGAGAGCGTGCAGAGAGAGAAAATGAAGCCGGTACTCGAAGAAACAGAGATGAGAAGAAGAGAAACTGGGCCGGTTTCATTTGAGGCCCCACTTCTTGTTTCTTCTGAGGCCCAGTGGGATGTCTGCCCTTCCCACAGTTTGTCTGGCCAATCCTCTCTTGGTTCACATCAGATATTCCTGGTATTTTTCTAATAATTTTCTCTTTTTACCAGGCGAGTGCAACTCAAATTTCTGCC
This sequence comes from Micronycteris hirsuta, assembly GCA_004026765.1. Classification (NCBI taxonomy): domain Eukaryota; kingdom Metazoa; phylum Chordata; class Mammalia; order Chiroptera; family Phyllostomidae; genus Micronycteris; species Micronycteris hirsuta. Next base: position 166,554 of record PVJI01000820.1, on the reverse strand, counting down.
ACATGCAACCAAAAGAATCTTCACATAAATGCTTAAGTCCACTCCCTGACAGTCCACAGCCTGTTAGCAGCGCCAGTTGGTAAGACGTTCTTGCCCATGTTGGAATACCATCAGCCCTGCTTGACGTTCCAGCCACCGCCCTGCATCCTCACCGAGCCCATCCCCTTCTGAATATTCAAAGGTCATGATCACATAACCTGCTGTGAACATTCACTATTTTGAGTCTGTGCAGCATACATTTCCCTATTATTTTACTAGCAGCACCCCAGTTCTGCCCTACTAGCCTGGTGAGACTGAGAGTCAAGGTGCCTTCCTTTAGCCAAACAGTGAGGGTATGGCCCCAGCTAGAACCCTTCGTTTCCAGTTACGACAAAAATGCTGAATGTTGCTGGAGCATTATTATTCTGGCAGAGAAGCCCTGAAAAATATGAGCACCAGCTTAACTGAGACCTCTTAAGCATCTGGCCCCCTTCCTTTCTAATTTCTAAGCCTAGTTCTTCCACCTTCTTTTTCACTTGGTAAGCTCCTTTGATACCCTTCCGATTAGGTATGTTACTATTTAAGCCAACAAGTTAGTTTAAGTTAGGATTCTTTGATTGCATAAACATATCCCAAGAGTTTTGTCTCTTTTAGGCTAAGTAATCCCAATTTGTTGAACTGCATTACTTCACGTGACTTGCTTCCACTCTTCAATTTGACTGATTACTCCCAAATAAAATCACTTATCGAAGTCATTCTGAAGAATCAAACGCAAGGTGGCCTGACCGGAATGGAGACAGGGATGACATGTCCACCTTTGACCTAGACGTGTGCTTACGTTGATGAAGATGTAAAGTCCATGTCTCTCACACGTAAGACTCACGGCAGATTCTGAATCTACAGACAACTAAAATGTTCAGTCCTTTTCACATTAACTTCTATAAAATCAAATCTTTCCAACCCTAAATTAGATAGCTGACTTTTCAAATCTAAGTGACATTCTCACATGCTGGGATCATGTAGTCCATTTCAGTTTTATCTGCCAAGGTTTGCCATTCCCAGTGATGTGGTTCTCACTGGCTTTAGGAATGGAATCAAATACAGCCGGAGTTTTATTCTCTGACAAGGTAAGACCACCTAATCAGACAAAGAAATAAACTAAATAATCCCGATTACCAATCTTTACTAAAGGAATATAGGAATTCTATATTTGATTATTCAAGTTGCATATAGGAATCAGCTAATTAAATTTGTATGAAAGGCCCTCTTGGCCGCTGTTACTCAAGTAAAGCTAGACTTTTCCTAAGGAATGAAGAAACATTAGGCAAATGGAAGTAACACACACACACGCACACACACACACACAATTAGGCATATAGACCAGGCGTTAAAAAGCGGTAGATCACAAAGCCTGGTTTGTTGACCCTCAGCAACTGCCATGCCTGCCTTCCTGGCAGTTGCAGGAATTCTCATGGGAAAAGAAGTGAGGCTGCCACTTTTTTACCTTTCAATTTTTTATTCTCAGGATCCCACTTCAGTTCAGAAACTTTATATTGCTCAGAAATCCCACAGCTTCAGTAAAAGAATCAATTCCCACACAAAAAGAGTTTGGGGACACTGACTAAAGAGAAATCACTAGACATTTTGTTTGAATTTCTGAGAACTTTTACATTTTACTTCTAATTATGGCTTTAAACTAGGATATGCTACATAATGAAAAGTTTGGAGAACAAGTACCATTGTGAAGAGAGGTGGCTGCTGGGTCGGGTCCCCAGCACAAGTTTTCATTGTGGTGAGTTTATTTTTATCCAGATTCTGAATCTCAGCTCATCAGTCTCAAAACCCAATCTGTTCAACACAGCAGGAGCAGGGCCTGGTATTAACAGGAGATCCACATGAAGTCAGTTCACGGAGGCTGATGTACATAATCAGAATACTGATTTATTAATCTATGGAGAGAAATTCAATACTACATAAACCAGGAACACTTGAGTCAGCCAGACTAACATATTTCCTCTCGAATGTAGCCTGTATGGACCTGAGAGTGACCTCCAGGAGCTGAGAGCAGTCCCCAGGTGATAGTAAGAAAACAGCACTTCAGTCCTATAGCTGCAAGGGGATTAATTCTGCCAATAATAGAAATGAACTTGGAAGAAGACTCCGAGCTCCAGAGGAGGATGTTGACAGCCAACACCTTGATTTCAGCCTGAATAGAGAACTCAGCCTTGCTGTCCCAGAACTCTGACCTCTGGAACTGAGAGCCAATAAATAGGTGCTGTTTTAAACTGCTATATTTGTATCAGCTTAGTAATCTGTTACACAACAATAAAAAACTAATGTATCTATGGACTAGTAATTCTCAAAATGTGTATAGTTCTCCAACCAGCTTCAGGATCATCTAGGAACTTGTTAGAAATGCAAATTCTTGGGCCACACGAATTTGGGTGCAGGGCTGAGCAATCCGTATTTTAATCCAGCTAGTTACAAAGCACAGGAAAGTTGGAGAACCACTAGAGTACATGATGCTTCAGTAAGCCCGGGCAACCTTGTGATTCAACCTTACCTGTGCTTCAATAGCTGACCAGCATATTTTCTGGCTGACACACCCTTGGGTATGTGGGGATGTTAATACTTGGTATTTAGTTTTGCAGTGAAGTCTTTTTTACTTTAGGATTGTACTCTTTAAGACACTTTGTAATTATCCACTGCAACCCAGCACTTACTGATTTCTAGTTGAACTTTCTAAGGAAAAACCTCATTTCCCTCATTAAGTGAGAGGCACCTCACTATTGTTTCCTGTGGTGTCTCCATTGCTAATGTCTGTCTCTAATTAAAGAATAATGTATTTAAGTGTTCACATTTTAGCTGTATGTTGCCACCTAAAACTCTCAACTCATACAACTCTGATAGTTTCAGCAGTAAGTGTTTGCCTGGAAGTAAGCATCTTCCCTCACTAAATAAAGAAAGCCTATGAGGCACAGTAGAAAAGGTCTTGAATGAGCTGTACAGAGACTTAGGTTGCAGCATAGGCGCTACCAGGACTAGCTGTGTAATCTTTTGCAAGTCAGTTAACATCTCAGAGCCTCTGTCTCCTCATATATAATCTTCTGATCCGCGTTATCCATTGCGCCACTGGCCCCGTACTTGTCTCCTCATATATAAAACAAGGAGATCAAAATGGATGACCCCTAAGGTCTCCTGCTGAGCAAGGTTCTCATTCATTCACAGTGCATTCCTCCAGAAGCAAGACTAGTGTCCATCATGATAAAAGAAAGATATAAAGTAGTAAGTGGTATTGCAAGTGGCTAAGTTTATACAATATCTCACAAGAAGAGAAAAAGACTAGATACCTTTCCATCTCTGGGAAGTTGTCTTTGAGAGTAAAGAGATGTTAATTTCAGTGACAAACTGCATATTCACCTTTTCTTTTATTGGTCAATTTTTTTTTCTTTACATATTAACTTTTAAATAGAGGGTTACCCAACCTAGCTTGAGAATTTAAATTAAAAAGTTTCAATGCTACTTTAAGAGTGAGGAATGACTTATTAAGAAGTTTATACTTAATAGCAAGTTCATTTTGTGTGAGAACAGAGATCCAGAACAGGATCTGGATCTGTAATGAAAGAAGAACTTTCATTCTGAAGTTAAGACAAAGAACTTGTATTGACTTTTCTAGGTGGATCACACATTCAGTTTCATATCCACAGATAAGTACTGATTGTCTACACTCCGCAGGCACCACGTCAGGTGCCTGGGGATACAGGGCACGGTGCCTGCACTCAGGAGTTTACACTCCCAGGGGACACAGACTAATCAACAGGCAGTTGTATCAACAGAAACAATGAAAACTCAAAATTAAATTCTGAATCAGGTTACAGAGGGGGAAAAAAACCATAATCATCAATTCTATTTAAACTCCTCAGAGATGACATATTACCATTGCTGGGTTTTAAAGCTAAAAGTAACACATTCTTCCTGCCATGATGATATGAACATAATGCAGCAGAGTACTTATTTGGTTCTTAGAGTTGACCAGGAATAAAAAGCACTATCACATGCACATGTATTATAATGTGCAATTGTTATTTATGCCTTATTATTATTATGCAGTCAAGCTAACTCTGGAAAATGGGCCCCTATCTTTTCCATTTATATAATTCAAGGTCACTGTTCACTGAATAAGTCCAACATTCATTCAATAGAAATTTAATGAGTACTCTCTGTGTCCCAGCACTATGGTAGGCCCTGGGGAAACACAGACAGAGGGCATAGTCACGTCCCCATGAAATTTACAGTCTAATAGAAGAAACAGCTATGTAAACAAATCATTGGAATAGTGCGTGAATAGTGCTTTAAGAGCACATAATCCTAGCAGAGACCAGGGAGTGAACAGACCTTTCTAGTGGAGGAAACCAGGTGGGTTGGGGTGGGGGCTTGATCTGTGACTACATGCAGGGGTCTGGGTGTAGCAATAGAGGGAATACAAAAATTAGTCAGACAAAATCCCTACTCTGATTCCAATGGTAGATAGGGAAAAATAAAAAATATAACTAGAGGCAGATTGAGATGTGAGATAAGCGCTTTTAAGGACGTGGAACGTGCTTTGGAAAAGTGGAGCAGGGGAGGGCTACTTACTTTCCTTTCACAAGGGCACTGAAGAAGGCTTCGTAAGGGAGGTGGTATTGGAGGTGGCCCATTGGCTAATACTCTGGAAGGTTCTATTCATACCAGCAGACATAAATGATTTCAGTTCTGAGAGGTGCTTTTAGACTTCCCCTTCCTTACTGTAAAGTCTTTACAGAAAAACTGCAATAAGCAAATATATTTTCTGCAGAAAGAATCCACCCAAACACCTTGACATTCTCATTCCACATATTTCACACATGGTATCTTTTATGTCTGGGAAAGTAGACTAGGAAATGTTTCAAATACCCAAGGGCCTCAAAACATATACATTGGAAAGTATACCTAATTTCCAAAAAAGGTCGAATTGCAGAAGAATCCCTTTTGATTGGAAAACAAGCTGTGCACTTCTGGGTACAGAACAGATGCTGCAGTTCAAGGAACGAAGGAAGCAAAAAGCACCTCTGCTCTCAAGAGCCCCTGAGCAGCCTAATCTTCAGCCCAGTGGCCATCTCAGCCTCATCCAGTGTAACAATTTAAAACACGTTTGGGACAGGAGGGTAGATGTGAGGGGGCACCCCCAAGACCCCAGAAATATCTTCTGGAGGACGGGCTCCTTGTGATACCGGCATCCCCTGCTACGTGAGTGTTCGAGGAACCCATCTGTACCAGTGGACCAACTGGCCTTGTTGTGAGAGGCTGCATTCGGCTTCCGTGAGGTTTTTTTTGAAGACTCTTTCTGTGTGTTTGCCTGTTTCATGATGGGTGACTTACGAGAATACCTGCTCACACCGCACTGAGTGTTCAGCAATTTTTGACCAAAAATGGCATGGTCCCTAGGCCCCACCCTCTCTTTTCACCCGATCTCACCCCAAGCGACTTTTTTTTTTTGTTTCCCCAGAGGAAAAAAAGTCCTCAAAGGGAAACATTTTACTGATATGGAAGAAAGAAGTAAAACAACAACAAAAAAAAACAGCAGAAGCACTAAAAGGCATAAAATCAAAAGTTCAAAAACGGTTTTGAACAGTGGAAAAAACAGCTCGCTAGGTGTATTACATCAGATGGAGAGTACTTTGAAGGTGACTGAAGTTTAAACATGGAAGAATACACACACATTTCTTCATAAATAAACTCCAGGTTTCTGGGTCCCCCTCGTAGTTCTCTACAGTTGTTCGAAGGACTAGAGCACCGCTGACGGCTGCCCCCAATCTGTGCTGACAGTGATCTAGAACTAGAAGTCCTGAGTAGGGAACAGTCCATAGAGAGCATGTAAGTGCTGCAACTGCGGAGCGTAGGATGTTTTTGCCACACACAAGAACTACATGGTTCCCCCCGAAAAATGATACGAAAGCACCAACACAATGAAAGTGATCAGAAAAATTAGGCCACTCCAACCAAAAGCTATGTATGAATATTTAACAACTGATAAAAAGTATGATTTTCTGTTACTGTGTGGGAAAAAAATAAAGAACATTATCAGCCCAAAGAAACTGGATGGCTATAAGATGTAGATGTACATAATTCAGCCTCCATTGCAATGCAATGACTGCGGCCACATTATTCACGTCAGACCTAGCTGGCACCGGAACAGCCACGGGAAAACGCCAGGTGGAATTCGAGCCCCCATCAACAGAAATACTGCTGGTCACTATGAAGATCAGGTAAGGGGACATCTTGCTCGGACTTCGTAAGTATCATGTTAGTAACTCCTTCACACATGCTGTTTTTACGTGATCCTGTGGGACCTTATTTCATTATACTTCTAAATGACACCAGGAGAGTGGGTTTTGATGGAAGTACAGTTCTAAGAGCAGAACCTACCATCAAATTTCATGGCAGGTTGCATGATACTTAAAACCAACTGTCTGATCACCCAGAAAGAGGTTTACCTTAAAAAAAAAATGCGTCTCTTACATATGTAAGTGGTCACGATCTCTCCAGAAATGAGACAATGATGCCTGTCCCAGGCATATGCGTCCCTCTTGGCAAGCAGACTGACCAAAGCCCAGGTGTGCAGATTACCCCACACCCCCAGGTGTGTGCATGTTTACAAAGTGCTCTGCCACTGTTCGTGGGTAAGCTCAGCCACACGCACTGCAATTCGCATTCATGAAGCCCCAGTTCTAAGAGTTATCAGACTAAGTTCACATTCAGAGGAACACAGGGCACTGAGAGCTGCACAGCCAGTCACTTAACAACGCCTGCATGTGCTTTTTCCATTGCCTCTTTCTTCCAGCTCTCATGGAAACGAGCACCGCCGAGGGCCCCGGGTGCGCCGGCGGAGCCCAGTCATCTGGCAACCACGACTGGCCTGGGGCATCTGAGAAGCACATCAACTACAGAAAATGAGAGGATCAGAAAAGAAGTGAACACAGACAATTCGTTTCTCACCCCCTTAAGTTCTGCAGTTCCGCTTGCCTGACTCTAAATTAATTTTGTTTTGAATGCTGTGTAAATAAATGCTAGAGCCCTATCCAACCCTCAGACCACTCTGCCATGTGCCCAAAGGGGCTTAGTAACATGACTGCTGGCGTTGAGAGCTCCACAAAGCCTGTGACTCACTGATGTAATATTTTAAATAAGGATACATTTCTCATCCAATATGACATTATGTGGGAAAATTCAGCTTTGTCCACCTGTTCGTCATGAGACCTTGAGAAAGTTACCTAAGCTCTTTCAACTGTACCTTTATCTCATCATTAAAATGACAGTAGGAAAACCTGTCTTCTTTTTTATTATTAACTTGTGAGGCCCATTTACTATTCAAAATAAACAATAACAATTTGCAAACTCAGAAACACCAAGGAGCTAGTTCACTGTTTTACTGTAGGGGAACTATCTGACACAGCCTCAAAGAAGATTGTCACATGAAATAGCTAAGTGCAAAACCACACTCTCTTGTATACAGAAGTCCTTTTTGTCACTTTAGGAGTTTGAGACTACCCAGTCTCACTAATCTGCCACTCTGTGAATAAGAAAGGTACCAAGATGATTGCTCCTCCATTAGAAATACTAAGGCTTGAGGTCAAAACTGAACCACATACTTACTGAGTAGCTTGCCCAGTAGCTCCGTAGCAGGAATGAAAATAATAAATAAGGCTTGACTTGCACTACAGGACATTTATTTAAGGACATTCCTTCTATTTAAGGATATTTCCAAAATGATGACTCCAATCGTCATATGTGCTCATCACACAATTAGTTACCATTACAAAATTAAAGTATTTTAGTGAGGGAAGAATTCTACCCCTAAACATCTGTTTGGCTAAATGATTTAAATAGCACACCAGAGGTCTCTGACCCATGGACCACTAGCCGGAGTCCAAGGGAGCTAATGCATCATTTTTAAATAAGAGATCTCACACACACACACCTTTTAATCCTGATCCATCCAGAGCCATGGCTGAAAAGAGTGAGTTTTTTTCTAATTTACCCAGTCTCAGCTGTAAGTAGAGGTCTCCCACTTAAACTCCTATCTTGCTTGAGCCAAGCTTTGTGTCTTATTCCTCCAAAATGCAAGTATGTCACGTGTTCATTAGAAACCAGGTGCCAGTTCACTAAGGGCTTGCAGCTGTTCTCAGGGGAACATACTCCTCAGTTTTTCCTTCTGAAAATGTTGCTTCTGGCCTGCAGTTACTTCTCTTCTTTTATCTCCAGCTGAACCATGCTTTACAAAGGTAGATTTTATATTTTAAAGTGTAATGTACTCATCTTATAACATATTGCCAGAGGTAGAATTATAATAACCATTTCTTTAAAACTGGTACAATGTAAAAATTGATAGGGAGGAATGGCTTAGAAGAAAGTTAATGTCTCTGAATTCATGGCATCAGCTCTTTACCCCATGAAAAGGTGTAGACTTATCTTTTTTGTGTACTCCAAGTGAGGACACTTTTTATTATTATCTCATAGATTAATAACACTAGCTACAACTCAATATTACTGTATACCAGGCCTTTTATATAATTATCTGTAATCATGATAGTAACTTTGCAATCATGACTTATTAGCCATATTTTATTTTTTAATAATTTTTTATTTTTGATTTACAGTTGATGGACAGTTGATTACAGTTGATATTACATTACTTCAGGTGTACAAACCAGTGATGAGACATTATATAACTAAGTGATCACCATGATAAACCTAGTTCCTATCTGACACCATACACAGTTATTACAATGTTATCAACTGTATTCCCTACGCTATACTTTACATCCCCGTGACTATTCTGTAACTGCCAATTTGTACTTCTTAATCCCTTCACTTTTTTCACCCAGTCTCCAAACTCCCTCCCATCTGGCAACCGTCAAAATGTTTTCTGTACCTATGAGTCTGTTTCTGGCCTGCTTATTTATTTGTTTTTTTTAGAATCCGCATATAAGTGAAATCATATGGCATCTGTCTTTCTCTGTCTGACTTATTTCACTCAGCACAATGCTGTCTGCGTCCAACCATGTTGCTGCAGAGAATAGTTTAATGAGCCTCTGAGACAAGATTTCCTTCCTTTTATTTTTATGGCTTTTTATTTTTCATTGTATATATGCACCACTTCCTCTTTATCCATTCCTCTACTGATGGACACTTACGTTGCTCCCATATCTTGACCATTTTAAATAATGCTGCAATGAACATGTGGATGCATGTCTTTTCAATTTAGTGTTTTGGGTTTCTTTGGATCAATATCTAGAAATTGCTGTGTCCTTTGTTTTAATATCTATTTTTGTTTGGTATAACTATTGCTACCCAGCTTTTTTTCCTTCATTTCCATTTGCATGAAACGTCTTTTTCCATCCCTTTACTTTCAGTCTGTGTGTGTCTTTCGATCTGAAATGAGTCTCTTGTAGACAGCATATGTAGACAGCATCTGTTATCTATTCAGTCACCATATGCCTTTTGATTGGAGCATTTAATCCATTTGCATTTGAAGCAATTGTTGATAGATATGTATTTATTGTCATTTTATTATTCATATTTTTAATCTTTTTTTCCCCTTCTTCTTAAAGACCCTTTGACATTTCTTGTAATACTGGTTTGATAGTGATGAACTTCTTTAGCTTTTTTCTTGTCTGGGAAGCTTTTTATCTCTTCTTCAATTTTATTTATTTTTTTTTTAAAGATTTTATTTATTTATTTTTAGAGAGAGGAGAAAGGAGGGAGAAACATCAATGTATGGTTGCCTCCCACATGGTCCTCACTGGGGACCCGGCCCACAACCCAGGCATGTGCCCCGACTGGGAATCGAACCGGGACCCTCTGGTTCCCAGCCCGCGCTCAATCCACTGAGCTACACCAGCCGGGCTCTTCTTCAATTTTAAACGATAGCTTTGTTGGATAGAGTAATCTAGATTGTAGGTCCTTGCTTTTCACCACTTTGAATAATTCTTGTCAGTCCCTTCTTGCCTGTAAATTTCTATTGAGAAATCAGCTGACAGACTCACAGAAGCAACCTTGTATGTAACTAACTGCTTTTCTTTTGCTGCTTTTAAGATTCTCTCTTTGTCTTTAATCTTTGGCATCTTCATTATAATGTGTCTTGGTGTGGGCCTCTTTGGGTTCATCTTGTCTGGGACTCTGCACATCCTGGACTTGTTAGGCAAGTTTTCTGTCATTATTTTTTCAAATAGTTTTCAATTTCTTGCTCTCTCTCTTCTTCTTCCAGCACCTCCATGATGCAAATGTTGGTATACTTGAAGTTGTCTCAGAGGCTCATTAAACTATTCTCATTTTTTGGATTCTATTTTCTTTTTGCTGTTCTGATTGGGTATCTTCTGCTTCCTTATCTTCCAAATCACTAAGATCAACTGCTTCTTATGCCCTTTCCAAGGCCACCCAGCAAGAGCTGCAGAGCGATCTGCACATGGCTGCTGCTTGTGCTGGATTTGGAGGTGCCTGGGAGAGGATACTCTGCAAAACAAGGTTGGGTGCTGCTAGTGCCAGGCCCAGAGCCACTTAGAAAGAGGTGTGGGGAACACCACAGCCAGATACCACTTGTCTGGGGTTTATGAATCTTTGAAAGATTTTAGAAAAGTCCGAAGCATTAGCCAAGACAGACCCTTTGTATGGAAAAGTCACTGGAAATGGCATTGGTGGACTCAAAAGTTGGGTGGAGCAGTGTCTCAGGGAATCACCAGGGTGGGGCAGTGATTGTTAGCCAGGTTGATGGAGACTCAGATATGGAACCCACCTGCCAGCTCTTTGGTAGAAGGGTTTAGCAAAGGAACAATGGTCTTTGTCAGCACTTCTGTCTGGGAGAAAGCTGGCCCTCAAACTCTCGCCCCAAATACAAACAATTCAGTTCCTCCACATATGTCTGTGGCCCCTTTCAAGCTGCTGCCCCAGCTCTGGAGCTCAGAATTAATAAGTCCAAGTAAGTCAGTACAGGTCTTTGAGAAAAATGCCTGAGATTTCAGAAGCCCTCCACCTCACTTAGCCACAATCTCTACTGGTTTTCACAGCCAGAAGTTATGGGGATTTCTCTTCCTGGCACTAGAGCCCTGGGCTGGGGATCCTGGTGTGAGGTGGGTCCCCTCACTCATCAGGGGGTACCTCCACAGCAGGGGTATCCCTCCTGACTTTTAACCACCACATATCAGTGTGAAACCAGCCCATTCTGTGACTTTTGTTCAGCTAGACTTCAGCTCAGGTGGTTCTGAGTAATGGCTGTTCTGTAGTTTAGTTGTAATTTTAATGTGGTTTTCGGAGGCTGTGAGTACCATATTCACCTGTGCCACCATCTTGACCAGAATCCTTTTTTAGTCTTATTTTAAAACTATAGAAACTGAGAGTTTGGCCAAGATGGAGGCATACGTAGAAACGCTTCACTTGCCCACACAACCAAAATATGGGTAGCAACAAATTTAAAAACAAAAAGCAACCCAAAGTGCCAGAAAATCAAACTGCATAGAACTCCAACAACCAAGGAGTTAAAGAAACATTCATCCAGACTGGTAGGAGGGGCAGAGATGGGCAGCTGGGCAGAGATGACATATGGAAAGGCAACAGACCACAAGGGTGAGGCAGGGGCTGGCTAACCGGGTGGGCCTACATTCGCATTCAGATAAGCTGGGAGGAAAAATGGGAACAAGACAGACTATAAAACTGGGGTTTTAGCATAGGAAACTAAAGACTCAAAACCTCCAGCTGTAAAATCCTGTGGGGGGTGCAAAGGTGGGAGAAACTCCCAGTCTCACAGGAGAGTCCATTGGAGAGGTCCATGGGGTACTAGAACATACATAAACCCACCCCCCTGGGAATCAGCACCTGAAAAGGCACAATCCACTTGTGGGGAGCAAGGGAAATGATGGAAAGCAGGGTGGAGCTGAGCAAGTGGTGTTATTCCTTCTCTGCCCTCTCCCCCACAGAGAGTGCCACAACACTGCAAAAAGGGTTGCCCTGCCCTGGCAAATATCTAAGGCTCTGCCCCTTACAATGTAACAGGTGCACCAAGACAAAGAAATACAGCCCAAACAAAAGAATAGATCAAAACACCAGAAAAAGAGCTAAGTGACAAGGAGATAGACAACCTAGCAGATGCAGCGTTCAAAACACTGGTAATCAGGATGCTCACAGAAATGACTGAGTTCAGTTACAAAATAATGAAAGAAATGAAGGCTAAACAAACTGAAATAAAACAAAATATACAGGGAACCAACAGTGAAGGGAAGTAAGTGGGGACTCAATCAACAATTTGGAACAAAAGGAAGAAATAAACATTCAACCAGAACAGAATGAAGAAACAAGAATCCAAAAAAAATTAGGAAAGGCTTAGGAACCTCTGGGACAACTTTAAACACTCCAACATCTGAATCATAGGGGTGCCAGAAGGAGAAGAGGAAGAACAAGAAATTGAAAACTTATTTGAACAAATAAAGGAGGAAAAATTCCCCGAACTGGTGACGGAAATAGACTTCCAGGAAGTCCAGAAAGCTCAGAGAGTCCCAAAGAAGTTGGATCCAAGAAGAAACAAACAAAGGCACTTCATAATTTAGTTACCCAAGATTAAAGATAAGGAGAGAATCTTCAAAGTAGCAAGAGAAAAGGAGACAGTTACCTACAAAGGAGTGCCCATGAGGCTATCAGCTGATTTCTCAAAAGAAACCTTGCAGGCAAGAAGGGGCTAGAAAGAAGTATTCGAAGTCATGAAAGCCAAGGACCTACCTCCAAGATTACTCTATCTGGCAAAGCTATCATTTAGAATGGAAGGGCAGATAAAGTGCTTCCCAGATAAGGTCAAGTTAATGGAGTTCATCATCACCAAGCCCTTATTGCATGAAATGTTAAAGGGACTTACCTAAGAAATAAAAGAAGATAAAAAACTATGAACAGTAAAATGACAATAAACTCATAACTATCAACAACGGAACCTAAAACAAACAAACAAACAAAAAACTAAGCAAACAACTAGAACAGGAATAGAACCACAGAAATGGAGATCACATGGAGGGTTATCACTGGGGAGGGTGAAGGGAGAATGCAGGGCAAAGGTACAGGGAATAAGAAGCATAATTGGTAGGCATAAAATAGTCAGGGGAGGTTAAGAATAGCTGGGAAATGGAGAAGCCGAAGAACTTATAATGTATGGTCCATGGACATGAACTAAGTGGGGGAATGCTGGAGGGAGGGGGAGCGCAAGGCAGAGGGGGAGAAAGGGGAGAAAAAAATGGGACAACTGTAAAAGCATAGTCAATAAAATATACTTCTAAAAAAGTGAAGAAACTGAAAGCCAGAGTATTTATGAAACTTTTCCAATGAGTCTTTGTAGTAAGAAGCTATAGTAGACATGTTCTATAACACCTGCCTACTTACAAGCTTCTAGAGGATGGTAATTCACCCTGTTATGGGGTAGCAACCATGATTTATTCCATGTGATTCCACCCCCATGTCACCACCAAGTAGATAAAAGATACCAAACTTGACCTAAGAATCCACAATCTAAAGACGGCTCAGTGTCCTCTTACTAACCTAAAAGCTAATCTGGACTAATCAAGACCTCGTCTTCAACTATGCCAGTGGTAGGTTAACCTTAACAGTCAAATTTTTTCCTTTAAAAAGTGTTAGGAAAAACAAAAAGCCAATAAGTTCTAAATGGCCAGAGTCTTAAGAACAAGTGGCAAAGGAATATGTTATACTGTTTAGCTCTCTGCCACATTTGTCTTTGTCTATGCAGCATTTATTTAAATAAGAATTCCAGTTGACCCTTGAACAAATTGGGGTTGGGGTGCCAATCTTCCACACAGTCACAAACCCATGTATAACTTTTGACTCCCCCAAAACTTAACTATTTATAGCCTTATTGATAACATAGTCGATTAACACATATGTTGTATGTTCTATGTATTATATACTGTATTCATACAATTAAGTAAGCTAGAAAAAAGAAAATGTTACTAGCAGAATCATAAGAAAGAGAACATACTTTTATAGAATTTATTGAAAATAATCTGCATATAAAGTAAACCTGTGTAGTTCAAACCCATGTTGTTCTACAGTCAGTGGTACAGCCCAACTGGAAGTGCTGTAGTTAAGGAAAATACAATAACTTTTCCCACAAAATTACTCAACTGTTTTATTAAATCTCAATATTTGCAGTCCAGAGAAAACAGGAAAAAGAGCCACTACTAGTTTAAAATTCCCCTGCTTGGAATCGATTAACTTCAAAGCATCTGTGTAGTATTGATGTAGCCCCTTACTGTATTAGAAAAAGCCAAAGTCAATAATAGAAATGCACAAAAATATACTTTTCCACTTTAATTATTACTAATTAAGGCATGCACTTATTTTATATGTATACGTATATATCTATACACACACATATATACATGTCATCTTGGAATTGTGCAGAGCGTTAAGGATACAGTGGTACACAAAGCAGTTGGCTCTTGCCTTCATGGTATTTACATTGTAGTAGGAAAAACAGACATCAAACAAATTAATGTACAAATAATTACTTATTATAGTAGCAGAAACTGCTATAACAGGGATATTGGATATCTAACAAGAGAATTAGAGAATGAGGAATTAGCATAAAATGAATCTTACAGACAAATCTCACTTATTATGAATAAAAAACTCTAAACAACATATTGGGAAAAAGAATCCAGCAGCACCTTGAAAAATAATTAATTACCATGACCAAATGGGAGTTTATGCTAGGAACAATGCAAGGATAGTTCAATATTAAGAAATCTGTTAAGAGAGAGGATAATGGGGGGAAAGAGTGGAAGGGTTTTCAGGAACATCTATGAAGACCACATGGACAAAACCAAAGCGGGGTAGGATAAAGGGTAGGAATTGGAGATGGCTGGGGTGGGGGGGATTGGTGGGGAGGAAATGGAGAAAACTGTACTTGAACAATAATAAAGAAAGTTAAAAATATATAAAATAAAATAAAAATAAATCTGTTAAAATAATTTACCATATTGGAATGTCAAGAGAAAAATTACCACCTCTATACTAATGAAAAACATTTTATAAAATTCCCCATCTATTCTTAATTAAAACTCTTAGTTAAATAAGAACATGTTTTTATTGACTGCTTACCACATCCTAGGCACATTTTTTTGGGCATATCTTAGATTTATTTTCACCAACCCTGTAATTCAGATTTCTTAATTTTAAATAACTTTTATTTTTCAATTACAGTTGACATACAATACTATATTAGTTTCAGGTGTACAACCCAGTGACTAGACATTATATAACTAAGTGATCACCCAATAAATCTAGTACCCGCCTGACAGAATACATAGTTATTACAATATTATCAACTACATTCCCTTCTGCTCCTTATATCCATGACTATTCTGAAACTACCAATTTGTACTTATTAGTCCCTTCACCTTTTTCAGGCATCCCCCTGACTCCACCCACCCAATAATCATCAAAACCGTCTCTGTATCTATGAGTCTGTTTCTGTTCTGTTCTGTTCTGTTTGTTTGTTTGTTTGTTTTGTTAGATTCCACATATAAGGGAAATCATTCCAGGAACTTTTCTAAGCATTTTATGAGTTCTAATGGCTCTAATATTTCCAAAAGCTCTATGAGGCGATATTATTATGGTCTGGTCATACAAGGCCTGTACATCTTGCTCAAGATTTTGGATAGCTTCCTAAGAACAAAGGGAAGCCACTGAAGCAGTTAAACAGAAGCATAATGTGACTAGACCTGTATTTTGAAAATATCGCTCTGCCTATACGGGGTACAAGAGCAGATGTGGGCCAGCCAGTTAGGATCAGAGTGGTCTCGGTGGTTAACAGAAACATCGGAGCCGCTAATTTAAGAAATTGGAAAATTATTAAGAAATTAAACTTGGGGAGGGCTACAAAGAGTTACTAACTAGAGAGAGAATACACATAAAGAGGCATTTTTAGATGAATTGGAGGAAGGAGGGGAACTAAGCTTAAGAAAAAACAAGAAATGATTGCAATAGATAAAGCATGAGGTAGTGAGAATCTGAAATAAGGTGATGGCAGAAGTGGAAAGAGGCAGAGATGCAAGAGATTCTGAGCATCAGGAACATAGAGCTGGACACACACCTGCACCATGGTTACAGACAGGCTTGCTGCCTCCGTGTACTGTGAGCTCCTTTGTGTCTGAGCAAATCTTACTCTTCTTTTTATTGCAGCATCAGCAAAAACTGGGCACATGGGAGGCCCACAACTCACATAAGTGAAAGAAAGGATTGACGAGACAGAGACAGAGATATTTTTGGAATTACATTCAGAGTCTAAGACTCTTTCTCCTTTTGAAGGCAGGGGGAGGACAGGAATTCCTTTTGAACGTTCTCATTGGAAACTGTCACAGATTAGAAGACACTAAGAAGACATGACAACCAAATACACTGTGGGAATCCCAGATTATGCCCTGAAGCAGAAAAAGTGTATTAGTGGGGAAAACTGGAGAAATTAAATAATGTCTATAGATTAACAAATAGCATTTTATTGATGTTAATTTCATGATTTTGATAACTGTACTATGCTTAAGTTAGATGTTAACATTAGGGGAAGCTGGGTGAAGGATATACAGGAACTTTGTACCATTTACATAACTTTTTTGTAAGTCTAAAATAAAAAGCTAAAAAGTAAGTAAATACACTCATTGATGGCAAGTCTTTATTTTTAAAGTATAAAACTGGTTTTGAACACAAACAAGAAAAGAAAAATTAGTACAGAACAAAGGCTGATGAAAAGGTCAATAATCTATCTGGGTAATGAATTTCTTTCCAGGGGAGGGGTTGATTAAGAAAACACAGTGTGACTTTAAGTAAATATGAGACTGTTTTCTTTTACAGTTCATAAATGGCTTCTAAAGGCAATTCAAAAGGACGAGTTCTAAAAATATTTTTTGCAGTGACAGCATCATTGGATTCATGTAAAGAGTGGCTCTGTTGAAGAATAGCGCTCATTTAAAGAGTGTACCTTAAGGTATATTTATTTAAAAAAATCACTCTTCATTACCTTATGGTCACACCTCGGAGTGTTAAAGCAGTTTCTGTACACTCAGTAAGTAAATGAAAAGTTAATTGAATGCAATAATTTATCATGTTTCCTGCTTTCTAATGCAAGAGTCTGGGTAATTTTTTCATCTCTTCTGTTATGGAAGATGTTCTCATTTTACCTTTTTAAGGGTATGAACAAACGTATTACTCTTTACCATAAATTTGCTGTTCTTTGGGGAGAAAAGGAAAGCACAAAGGAAAACAGAGTGACAGAGAGAGAGAGCTGCCTCACACAGTGTGTGGCCACGTCATACCACCGCTGGTCTCCCAGTGCATTCTGTCTAGGTCAGTACCCAGCATCCACCAGGTGCATTTGCCAATCTGTTGGTCATCACAGCTGCAACATTTTACTGAGAATGTTTAATCCAGAATCTTATCCATCTGTTAATAAGCTTAGATATCCAGTCACTGAAACTTGTGGTGGAAGGCCTTTGAGCCACATAACCAGAAAGTATAAGAAAATATATAAAATTATATAAATATTTATAAACAATTACCCAAATAGGCAGTATGCCCAAGTCTGTAACAAACAGAAACATTTTATTTTTTTAGTTCCCTAATGAAGCAATATGGTATACAATATAGGCCCGTGTCTTAGAATCTATGTCTTAATTTCTCTTCCTTTTTGCCACTTAGTTTGCCTATATTTTGCCTGTCTTGCTTATAAAACAGATGTAATAACATTGTTACCTTCCAGGGGACTTATGTGAATTAATGAATATGGCTGTAAAACATTTTGCTCACATGAAGTGTTACATAAATACTTACTAATTCCTTGAATGTGCTCATTATATTGCCCACTTTGAACCTTAATATTTGCTTATAACTCTACACTTCAGATTTCCCCAAGGAAGAAATTCCAACTTTACTTGCCTGTGGCTTTATAGACGCTTCTTTATACAAGCCACGTCCAATTCAACAGGATGCAGAACCAGGAACAAACACAACTAACTGAAAACCAAAGAGTATTCACAAACACGCGAAGCCTGTGAATGTACAAAACGCCCCCAGTAATAGCTGAGCACATTCACTCAGCACTTTCAGTTAGGGATTGTAACAGCAATGTAATAACTTACAGAGCCAGGTTAAAAAAAAAAAAACAAAAAACAACTAAAGGTTCACAATATAATCTCAAGCTCTCTGCTTAAACACAAGACCATATTTTCTCCCTGAGGACAGAATCCTATGAAGGCTAAAAGAAAATCTTACACCTGAACAGGAGTTGAATAATTTAGCCTCTGTTGCTCCAGTTTTATACATTTTCTTAGTGAACCACTTTAGATCAGCGCTACTGCTACCCGTGCTTGACTTGGCCAGTGTGAAACGACCCCCCCCTTGAGAGTAAGTTTTAGCACGACACCGTGCTAAGATGATGGAAGGAGATAGTGCATGAAATGTTCTGCACAGTCTGGGTTCTGTACTAAGCACACAATACATAGCACCTATTAAAATGATTCACAGTTAACAATAATTAACTCTGACATATCAATGGGTGTCCGATAAAAATGATGTTCTGGAAGACTTAGGGAAATAACAATACATTATACCCATGACAGTGGAACACGAGTTAATGATATTCAGCCCGTCGTTTGATAGTAAGAAACCCATCACAACAACAGTAACAAGATTAAGAAAAAAAATACTCTTGATAAAGCAATTTTAACATGTTGCTATATTATAAAACATAACACAAAAACCATCATACGTGACTGTACAAACTTAATGACAAAATGCTATGTATATTCCTCAAAAGCTTCAACTGAAAGAGTGACTATCACACCAAGATGGTAGGTGAGGAAAGCAACTTGTCGTGCGATTGCATTACACTCGGGTTGTATAACTGGAAGGTTAATGTTAGGGCCAGTCGGCATGCAGTCTATAGAAATGGATCTAAACTAAATAATCTTTCCGTCTAAAACAAATTGTTTCCCATATTGTAACTTGGAATGATTTCTATTATATAACAGAAAATAATCCTACTCCCCCCTAACAGATTCAGCTATAAAACAGAAAATATGATTTGGTGCAAAGCATGTTGTTCAGTGAGGCTGAAGGCGCTGCCGGACTTGGGATTGGATGGCTGTCACTCACAAAGATCACAAGTATTTAGGATAAAATAGTCAAGCAAGCATGGTCAACAACTGCTGGGGCATCAATGAGTTTACACAGGAGAAAAAAATATACACATGTGCTAAATGTGGGAAAACCCTCACCAAAAAATGAAGACTTCTTTCATACCAGAAAATTCTCACTGGAGAGAAACTCTGTGTCTGCACGGAATGTCCGCAGGCCTTCAGACAAAAGTCAGAGGTGATTAGCAACCAAAAGATTCACAGTGCAGAGTGGTCTCATGGATACAGTACCTGAAGGAAATTTTTTGCTAGGAAATCACATCTTCAGCTGCATCATTTAACTCACACAGGAGAAAAACCTAAACCTTCGTATGAACTAATTGTGAGGAGGCTTTCACGGACAGGTAAAATATGAAGACACCTTAGCACGCTCATACTTTAGGCCGAAGGGTAGAGCGACTGTGCTAAGGCCTCCATCCGGTTACCCCGATGGCCAGACCCCCATTCTAGCAGGCATCAGAGCATTCATACACCAGAGAAAAACCATGTGTTTTTTCAAAGTGCTAAAGCCTCCTCACAGGAATCGAATCTAATTGTAAAGCAGAGGTTCCATGCTGCAGAATCCACGTGAATGCAACATATGCGAGAGCCTTTGACAAAAAGTTACTGTACCAGTGAGAACTCGCTCCCAACAGAAACTCGAGCAAACCCGCTACAGGATCCTTAGCTGATTTGCACCAGTCTCACTGAGTCTCTCACCTTTCTGTTGACAGTTTAATGCACTAGGAAGAGCCTTCCCGTAGAAGGCCGTAAAACTGCATTTCTTCAAGCCTTATTGAGGTTATTATTGGCAAGTTGTAGTGCTTCATCTATAAACTACTTGTTCAAAACTCTTACCTAATTTTCTTATGGGTTTTCTTTAATTGATTTGTACAATTCTTAATATATTATGGATATTAGCCATGCATTTGTTATGCATTGCAAAAATTTTATTCCAGCTCTCACTATAGTATCATTTACAATGTAAGTCACAAATAAATACCTGTCTTCCAAGGAAGCTAAAAGTAGCTAATGCAAATTCTGATGAGAATTAATAAAGTCAGTAAACCAACTGAATATATTTTAAACAGAAGTGTGCTATTTTACCAAAGAGAATCTATAAAAGATTTTCAGACAAAAATGAGACATCATATGTCAAAATCTTATGACAGTACAGAGAACTTTAAGACAGCCAATCTTAAGAGCATATCTTTGTAATTTAGGGAAAATTCTGCCTAATTAATTATGTAAGGTAAATATACTTCCTAATGTAGTGGGTTTATTGAATTTGTAAAGAAGAAAGAGATGATGACATGCCCAGTAAACATGCACTATATTCTTAATACCTTTTTACTGAAGTCTCACTTCCTGAGTGTTAATTGAACGGGCTTCAAAAGCATGTGGCAGGTACTGCCTTGAACAACCAGAGAGACCATCTCCTGGAGCTGGGGAGCCGGGGGGCTGCCACGGCTCTCCCCTCTGAGCACAGCGCCACAGAACCAGCTGGGACCCAGCTGCCGCCCAGCTGTCAGCTTTGATTTCCTGTGGCTGCACTAAAAACAATCACCCCAGCTGGATCGCATGCTAATTAAATCTGAATTACCACAGCTAAAACTCACAACATTAAAAATTTAAATTTGCCAAGAATTCAGAAAGACTCTCTGCATCAAGAACTATGTTTGTGGCTGTGTCACCGTATAACCTTATGCACCTTTTGTCACCTCAGCTGAGGTCAGGTAGACAAAAGGGCGGACTATATTTTGTGAAAGGGGTAAATATATTGTCCAAATAAAGAAGAGAACAGCATTATGAAGGCCTATTATTGACTTAAATGCCATTAATAGCAAGTAATCACCATATCAACACTCAGAAAAACACTTTCCTCACCACAGCTCAGCAGACCATAAGCTCTCGTGAGCCGAGAACTCAGCTTGCCAATTTTTCAGACAGCAGTCCTTCCACAGCGCCTTGCGGATGAACAGGGACTCAGTAAAGGTCTTCTGAGTGAATGAGGAAATCAGCTGGGGCAGAATACTAAGTAAGTCAGACAATAGTTAAATCTCTAACGAGGTGACAATGGGACAAGTCTGATGATACAATTCTTTATGTGATAGAGAAAAAATAAGAAGCTCACTGTTCCTAATTTCCATAGACTCTGTCCCTTCTAGCCATGACTCCTACAGAATGAGTGCTCAAGAACTTCCTGATTTACAGAGGAATATTTTTGGCAGGTACTCCGGATCTTCACCAGGAGGAAAAGGAAGAAAGCATCCAGAGGAGTTAACCCGAAGCACTTCCAGAACTGAGAAGCAAATATTTTCACCAAGAAAATCACTGTTAAGTTCACAGCATCCTTTCAGTAATGACATCTGCTTCAGTAAATGTCATTTTAAAGACGGGGAACCTTGCTCGCACCTCTGACCTGGGGCCTGTCCCATTTACTTCATGGAGCATAGGAGTTGTAATGCCAGCAATGGGAGGCCACTAGCTTGCTCACACACGGCAGGTCCTCGAATACCGTTTAGTTCAACAGCTCTTGAAGACCTGGGTTCAGGAAGTCCGGGAGCAGGGATCCGATACACACTGTGACTAGGGAGGACGACGGGGAGGCAGGACTGTGCACAGCCACACTATGAATCACGTGGTTCCTTAATCTCAGCCAAGGAAGAGGCCGCATTTTGAATCAGAAGAAATTAAGAAGGTACTGAGGGGACAGCAGGCGAGATCTCAAAGACAGGCAGTCGAGCCTGGGCCTCAGCGAATTATGGAAGACCATCGTTAAAAAGGGTCAAAAATGTAAACATTCCATGTAAGCGGGGGCTCCAGAGACTACGGCTGTACTAGTGCAATGTTATCCTCAGATTCCTAATTTCAAATGCTAACTGAATTTCCTGTGTGAGGTTATGCTCTAGATAGGTTATGCTTCAATAGTAAAACACCGAAAAGCTTTTTTAAAAATTCCTTTAAAGGTAGTTCCATGTGTAACACTGCATCTGCTGTGGAAGGGCCCAGCAGGGACCCCACGACCAGCTACCATCCAGCAGGAGGGCTGGAAAGATGGCCGACGGAAGCCTGTCAGCAGCGAGAACACAGGCCGAAACGATGAGCAGCAAGGTCTTGGGGGGGAAGAGGGGACATCACAGGTAACATAACCTGAGTGCCTGGAAAGTACAAAGTACAGTCACCAATCAAGACTTTAAAAAGTTAAAATACTTATCACCTAGGTTACCATCTGCCTGGAGTCTGTTTTGGGATACAACTGCCCCCGTCTGGCTAATAGCCATTCTAGGGGACCCTGGTGGCAGCTCTGGCAGCCTTTGGTATTTCGGCAGGAACAAAGAGCTTCTGGGTAAAGGAAGTGGCTTGGTGAGCGGGACTGGGTTTGCAGTATAACCAAAACCAAAGTACTTAGAATGCCATTGTAGTGGGGTTGTGCTGAATTTACTTCTCAGGAAAGAAAAGAACTGTCACACATCTGACATGTGAAAAGAAGCCTTGAGAGCAGACACCTACTCACCAAGAGCAAATAATAATTTAAGAAGGATGAACTGAAGAGACACGCAACAGCACAACCACATGAGAGCTTTTGTGTATGTAAATTTGCTTGCTTTGTAAGCCACTGATATCCTGTTTCTGAAAACTTATTCCTAGCCTCTGTTCTCTAATAGAACCCAATCAGCGTCTGACAGCTCTTTCCCAAACAGCTGTCTTTCATTTAATTTCATTTAGTGTGCAAACCGTTTCATGTTGCACGCACAAGCACACTGTGAAGAATTCATTTTCTCTAGTTTCCTGGCGACGATAGAAGAATTTAATAATACCAAAAAAAGTTGAACTTTGGCCTGAAATGTTGCTGTCCTGCTGAAACGGTGAATTCTGCAAGTGGAAGCGATCCAAAGGTTATCGGGTCCACCCCCTACCGTGCAAAAAGAGCCTAAACAGACCCTTTCATGTAATTATCTTACTTGTCCTTTTAAAATCTTGTAAGGAAAATTCTACATTCTCACCAAAGAAATTTGGTCCAGACCTTGATAATTTGAAAAATGAACTTCCCTGGGGATAAAGGCACGAGTTGGGGGAGGATGCAGAACGCACAAACTGGAACAAGTCAGAACATACCATAAAAAACAAGTACGACCCTAGAATGCACACGCAGGGGAAGAGCAGGAAAGACTTTTGTAAAGGAAGCTGTATTCTTAAAAGGAGAGAAACACATAACAGTTTAGAACATGGGCTTTAGAGTTTAAACGCCATGGATTCAAATTCTACCAATGCTATTCTAAGATACAGTTCTCTCAACTCCAAAATGAATATTAACATTTATTGAGCTCTTACTATATTTCAGGCACTATTCTAAGTGCTTTGTATGTATTAACTTAGAGAAATGTTTATATTCTAGAATCATACAGGTCAAATAAAACGATGTACTTAAAGTGCTTACCACAATTCCTGTGTTCAATAATTGGTCGTAATTATGATTTCTACTTTTGCTCATGAAAACCTAAATTAACCATCAACAAGATGTTGGCACCCAAAGACCTAAAAAGAGAAACTAAAATAAGTCATGCCTCTTTGTTCCCTCCCCACTTCCCTTCCATCCAACATAGGAGACAACCTTGAGAGAAACATGAGAAAGGAAGGAAATTCAGTTTTGTCCTTTCATTTAAGTAATAATGGCAAGGAGAAAGGATTATGGAATAGTGTGAATACCTTCCATTTCTTTTAGCACAGTTAAGAACCTCCTCATCCTCCACTTCTTTGTACTCCGGTCTCTCACGTCCATTGTGCCATTCTCTGGGTTCCTAACTCACCAGGGGATCTCCAATGCCAAAGGGTGCCTCAGAGAGCAGGTCTGCTGTCCCTCGTATGCAGCTTTGTGCCATCTTAAACTTTCACCTTTCTCAGAAGACACACCAAACTTACTTTTACCATTTCTCAGTAGCTCCTGAATTTAACAGTCCTTGGAAATGGCAGATGTCTAGTTATGAACTTCAGCAAAATTTGGGCTTTCGAGACTCTAGCACTGAAGTCTCAGCATCTCTCCAGGTAATAAAACCAGACCGTACAGTTCAAGCACAACTTGAACTCAAAGGTCACTATAAAGCCATGTGTCCAGCAGATTTTTCCCTATTTGGGGGAGAAATATTTAGTGTAAAGTAGAGAAGAATGACTTGCTTCAGGGTGAATAAATTCAACATCTACCTCATATGAGAAAACTGAATTAACTTTCCAAAGGAAATCAATTTAAAAAATTTTAAAGCACAATTTCACTGATAGTCAAAACTGGTAAACTTTGGAAGGAGTGATCTAAGAGTTTTTTAAAATTACTTAAGATTGTTAATTTCCTAGGATGATTTTAGCTAAAGCATGGTGTTATGAAAAAGAGGGTGAATGATATCCAGAGTCCATTCATTATATTTTTAATATAACTTCTTGATTATGCTATCACAGTTGTCCCAATTTTTCCTCCTTTGTCCCCCTCCATCCTGTACCCCCATTCCCTCTGGCATTCACGGCCCCTTAGTTCATGTCCATGGGTTACACATGTAAGTTCTCTGGCCACTCCAATTCCTATACTATTCTTAACATCCCCTGACTATTTTGTGCCTACCAATTATGTATCTTAATCCCTGTACTTTTTCCCCCACTCTCCCCCTCCTTTTCCCCACTGATAACCCTCCATGGGATCTCCATTTCTGTGATTCTGTTTCTGTTCTGCTTGTATGCTTAGTTTGTTTTTTAAATTCAATTATTGATAGTTGTGAATTTGACATTTTAATTTTTTATATTTTTGATCTTCTTTTTCTTAAATAAGTCCCTTTAGCATTTCATGTAATAATAACTTGGCGATGATAACTCCTTTAGCATTACCTTATCTGGGAACCACTTTATCTGCCCTTCAATTCTAAAGGATAGCTTTGCTGGATACAGTAATCTAGGTTGTAGGTCCTTGCTTTTCATCACTTTGAATACTTTTTGCCACTCTCTTCTTGCCCACAAAGTTCCTTTTGAGAAATCAGTTAACAGTTTTATAGGAACTCCTTTGCAGGTAACTCTCTGCTTTTCTCTTGCTGCTTTTAAGATTTTCTCTTTACCTTTAACCTTTGGTATTTTAATTATGATGTGTCTTGGTGTGGTTCTCTTTGGGTGCAACTTCTTTGAGAGTCTCTGTGTTTCCTGGATTCATATGTCTATGTCCTTCACCAAATTAAGAAAGTTTTCTTCCATTATTTTTTCAAGTAAGTTTTCAATTTCTGGCTCTTCCTCTATTCCTTCTGGCACCCCTATGATTCGGGTGTTGGTACATTTGAAGTTGTCCCAGAGGTTCCTTAGCCTGTCCTTGTTTCTTGGATTCCTTTTTCTTCTTGCTATTCTGATTGAATGTTTTTCTCGTCCTTATGTTCGAAATTGTTGATTTGATTCTCGGCTTTATCCCCTCCACTGTTGGTTTCCTATACATTTTTCCTTATTTCACGTAGTGTAACCTTCATTTCTGCCTGGGTCTTTTTTATGCTGTCGAATTACCCAATGAGTTCCTTGAGTAACTTAATAACCAGTGTTTTTAACTCTGCATCTTATAGATTTCTTATCTCCATTTTGTTTAGTCCTTTTTCTGGACTTTTGTTCTGTTCTTTCACTGGGGTCATATTCCTTTGTCTCATTTTGGCAGCCTCCCTGTGTTTGTTTTTATGTATTAGGTAGAGCTGCTTTCACTCCCTGTCTTAGTACCATGGCCTACTGTAGAAAAGCACACTGTAAGTTGAATGGGGCAGAGACTTAGGTAATTGTCAGGGCAGGGCAACCCGTGTGAACGAGGTTGATGGAGTTTCTGATATGGTGTCACTGCTCTGTGGCCCTGTATGGGGAAGAGCTCAGAAAGTGGACAGTGCCAACGCCTAGCCCCTGGAGTTTTGTCTGGGAGGAAGCTATCTCCCAGCACTTGCCCTGATGCCAGACACTTCAATTTCTCCCCATATACCACCGGTGCCCTTCCAGCTGCTGCCCTGGTGCTGGAGGTCAGAGGGAGTAAGTCTGCATAAGTCCTAAGTCTGTTGTGGGCCCTTTAAGAGGAAACATTTGAGAATCTCCAGTTTCTTTTGCTGCCACACCCCGCACTGGTTTTTATAACCTGAAGTTATAGGGACTTATCTTCCTGGCACTAGAACCCTGGTCTGGCTGGTCTGGTGTGGGGCTGGGATCCCTCATCCCTGAGGTATCCATCCCAATTTTTATCCACCACACCTGGGTGTGAGACCTCCCATTTCCTGTCTTCACATCTCCACCTCTCCTACCTGTCTGGATGTATGTGACTTCTTTAATTCCTTGGTTGTCAGACTTCCATACAGCTCAATTTTCTGATGATTCTGGGTGATGGTTGTTTTGTAGTTTAGTTGTAATTTTTGCTGTGGTTGTGCAAAGAGGTGAGCTGTGTTTACCTACACCTCCATCTTGACTGGAAGTTCCCATTTAATTCTAAGATGGTGTAATAATTAAAATATATTTCTAGCATGAAACCTCTTTTTTTTTTTAGAAACTCAGGTGAACAAATAGACATCTTTAAAAGTTGAATAGTCTATTCTACTTTAAGTAAGACTCAGCACTTTTTAATCTAGGTTCAAAACTGCTTTGAAGAATAGAAGATAATTTTTTTAAAAATATGCCTACTGCCCATAGGGCCACTGAAAGCAACAACTATAGGGTGAGTCAGGGATTAGAGAGGTGCATTTGGACATTGCTATCGCTTGAATTGGGCAGAAAGACTAAGAGGCAAAGAGGAGAAGTTGCTGGTGAATAGGACCAATACATAAAAGAGTAGAGCAAAATTAACAATTCAAATGTGGATGGAAACTGAAGCTGCTTTAGAGAATCATTTCCATGTATGTCAATGACTTGGCAGGCAATGGCTACAGGGATACTCAGCATGCAATTTGACAAGAGGCTAAAATATAATCTATTTTGAAAGGAAAGACCAGAATGAAAGTGGTGATGCCAATGCCTCACGTTATCAAGTACAGCCACCCACTCCTTCCTGTCCAGCACATGCTGCCATCACTAGCAAGTAAGCCTGGGCCAGATACCACATTCAGAACCATGGCTCCCTGCTGTCTATACTTCAAGCCCCAAATAACTACTTTCTTTATCCAATCATCCTGGATAAGAAGGAATATTGTCTAGCAACCCAGCAGAAGATTCCCCAGGCACACCCGGGGAAAATGCGACAGGAGTATCAATGGAAAAGAACTATTCCCGGACTTCCAGCAAGATGGCGGCATAGGTGAATGCGCCGTGCCTCCTCGCACAACCAAACAAGGAAAAAACCAGAAATTTACCCAACCAAAACCAGCCAGATCTGACAGAAAATCGAATTGAGAGGAAGTCCGACAACCAAGGAATTAATGATACATTCATCCAGTCTGGTGAGCTGGCAGGAGCAGGGCAGAGGGAGAGCAGTAGGTGACCTCGCGGCAAGCTGGTGAGCAGACGGCAGGACCGCGGTTGGAGGGGCGGTTCCTGCGGGGCTGCAGCACACTGAGACGGGAGTGCCTGACCTAAGTGCGGCCAGCGCCCGGCTCATCCGGACCCAGCAGGGCCGAGACTGGTGGACCAGGCAGGTCTGCATTCACATGCAGACAAACCGGGAGAGAAAGCAGGGCGCAATCCATCTGCGCAGATTAAGAGCACCTGTGGGGGTGGAGTCCGTGGCGGGAGGAACTACCAGCCTCACAGGAGAGTTCATTGGGGAGACCCACAGGGGATTGGAGCTGTGCAGCCAGTCCACTGACCCCGGAGTGACCCCCGGAGCCAGTACAGAGGGCTTGAATTGCTTGCAGGAGGCGGTGTGGGTGTAGAGAGCGGAGCAGGCGCCATTGTGCGCTCAGGTCCCACCCCCACAGGCTACGTCACAACACAGCGACCGTGAGTTTCCCTGCCCAGGTGAACCCCAAGGCTCCGCCCTCCTTACAGTAACAGGCTCACCAAGGGAAGAAAAATGGCCCAAAGAAAGGAACAGATCAAAGCTCCAGAACTAACCGACCAAGAGATAGCCAACCTATCAGATGCACAGTTTAAAACCCTAGTAATCAGGATGCTCACAGAATTCGACGAAAAATTATCGAAATTGCTTGAACGAATGAGGAGAGATCTGCAGGGAACCAATAGGGATAAGAAGGAAACTGGGACTTAAATCAACAGAGTGGACCAGCAGAAAGAAAACAACATCCAACCAGAAAAGAATGAAGAAACAAGAATTCAAAAAATGGAGGAGGGGCTCAGAAACCTCCAGGACATCTGTAAACGTCCCAACATACGGATCATAGGGCTGCCAGAAGGAGAAGAAGAAATCCAAGGAATTGAAAATTTATTTGAACACATAATGATGGAGAATTTCCCGAAGCTGGGGAAGGAAATAGACTTTCGGGAAGTCCAGGAAGCTCAGAGAGTCCCAAAGAGGTTGGACCCAAAGAGGAACACACCAAGACACATCATAATTACATTACCCAAGATCAAAAATAAGGAAAGGATCCTAGAAGCAGCCAGAGAAAA
>PVJI01000820.1:0-137700 GCA_004026765.1 Micronycteris hirsuta | reverse complement strand
GGGCAAGAAGGGGCTGGAGAGAAGTATTCCAAGTCATGAAAGGCAAGGACCTACAGCCAAGAATACTCTATCCAGCAAAGTTTTCATTCAGAATGGAAGGGCAGATACAGTGCTTCTCAGATAAGGTCAAGTTCAAGAAGTTCATCACCACCCAGCTTTTACTGTATGAAATGTTAAAGGGAGTTATATAAGGTATGGAGGAACATCAACAGGGGAGTGGTTGGGGGAGAGGGTGGGAATGGGGCACAGAATAGGTAGCATAAATGGTAGGTAGACAACAGACAGGGGGAGGTTAAGAATAGTATAGGAAGTGCAGAAGCAGAAGGACTTATGTGTATGACCTATGGACAAAACTAAAGGGTGGGGAAAGGGGGGGTAAGGGAGTAGGGGCAAGAAGGGGGGGAAAGTGGGACAACTGTAACAGCATAATCAATAAAATATAGTTAAAAAAATTTAAAAAAAAAAAGAACTGTTCCCAAGCAAAGATTTTTATCTTCTCTTCCTAACAAGCTCCTTATTTCTCTCAGAAAACTTTGCTTCCTGTTATATAATGCTTTGGGTAGGACACTCACACTTCTTACTAGCACCATGCTGTGTTCTACATTCAAGAAATAAAAGCTACTTCAATTTCACGTTTACGAATAAAAGAGACATGTACCAATTCATACCATGAGCAGGGCTCACAGCCACATTATGAAAGTCATATTCAACCAGTCTGCACTTTATCAAACCATGAATGATTTTTACACTGACACACACCTACCCACCCACCCAAAGGCTCTTGTGGTCTGGCCAGCAAGCATTTCAAGTGTGTGACCATCAAATACCATGGTCACAAAAAAGCAGTTTCTAACTCAAATTCATACTCTGAAAATAAACACATTTCCAAGTGATGTAATTACAACAATATGCCATTCTTGGTTTGAAAATTAATATAACATTAAGGTTTTTTAAAAAGGGATCAAGAAGGAAGTATAAACAAAATGACATCTGTAGCAGTTTTTGCCTGTATGTAATAAGGCTAGCTGGTATAGAGTAGGCCAATAGATACAAAAAGATAAAAATAAAGAAGAGTAAAGACCCTCATGAATAATAAAAGTCTAGATTGCACTGTACTTACTCAAATTGGAAAAACTCAAACACAAGCAGATAATTCATTTCAATCCAAACCCTCCAAAACACAGTAACAGATTTTTAAAAATACATATAACAGTTTTATTGACAGATAATTCGCATACCATAACATTCACTTTTTCCAGGTATTCGGTGTTTTCCAGTATACTCACAGAGTTGTGCTGCCATCATCAATACCTGGGACCATTTCCATCACCCCCGAGAAGAAACTCATTAGTAACCGTTCCTCATATTTCCCTCTATCTATATCCTGGCAACCACTAATCTATTTACTATCTTTATAGATTTGCCTATTCTGGACATTTCATACAAATCAAATCATATAATATGTACCTATTTGTAACTAGCCTCTTTCATTTAACATAATGTTCAGCCATGTTGAAGCATGTATCAGTACTTTATTCCTTTTTGGTGCCAAATACTATTCCATTGTATGGATATACCACCTCATTTGTCTATGGATTCATCAGCTGATAGACATTTGGGTTGTTCCCACTTCAGGGCTATTATGAATAATGTTGCTCTGGATATTCACTTAGAAGTCTTTGTGTGGACACGTTTTCAATTCTCTTAGGCAAATACCTAGGCATGGAATTGCTGGATCGCATGCTAACTCTCTGTTTAACTATTTGAGGAATGCCAGTTTCCCAAAATGGTTACACCATTTTATACTCCCAGTACTAGCAATGTATGAGAATTTCAGTGTTCCCACATCTTACCAACACATGCAATGGTTTGTCTTTTTTGTTAGGGCCATCCTAGTGGTGTATAGTGATACCGTGGTTTATATTTGTATTTCAGCATTGACTAATCCTGTTGAGCATCTTTTCATGTGCTTATTGTCTTCTTTTCACCTATATGCCTTCTTTTTTTTTTTAAGGTTTTATTTTATTTTTTTTCAGAGAGAGGGGAAGAGAGGAAGAAAGAGAGGGAGAGAACCTCAATGTGTGATTGCCTCTCATGTGCCCCCAGCTGGAGACCTGGTCCACAATCCAGACATGTGCCCTGACCGGTAATTGAACCTGTGACGCTTTGGTTCCCAGGTCAGTGCTCAGTCCACTGAGCCACATCAGCCAGGGCATATGTCTTCTTTAGAAAAATATCTAGTCAAACGTTTATCTATTTTTATTTGGGTTATTTATCTTTTAGTTGTTGTGTTCTAAGAGTTCTTTATGTTTTCTGTATACTAGATTCTTATCAGATATAAGATTTGCAATTATTTTCTTCCATTCTGTGGTCTCTGTTTTCACTTTCTTGATGATGTACTTTGAACAAAAGTTTTTAAATTTTGATAACATTGAATTTTTGGTTGTTTGTGTTTTTGGTGTTATACCTAAAACATCAGTGCCTAATCCAAGATCATGAAGATTTACACCTATGTTTTCTTCTAAGCATTTTTTAACTTATATTTAAGTGTCTATTTGGTATGTGGTGTGAAGTAGGGGCTCAAGTTTACTCTTTTGCATGTGGTTGTCCACTTGTCTCAGTACTATTTATTGAAGAGATTATTCTTTCCCCCACTTTTCTTAGTAACAACGTCAAAACTCAATTAACCATAAATAAAAGTTTACTTATAGACTCTTAATTCTAATCCATTGATCTATATTTCTATCCTATACCAGCATCACCCTATCTGGATTACTGTAGCTTTGTATTAAGTTTTGAAATTGGGAAGTATGAGTCCTCCAACTTTGTTCTCTTTTTAAGATTATTTTAGCTATTCTGGGATTCAATGAATTTTAAGGTCAGCTGTGGTTTTCCCAGGGATTGTGTGGAATCTATAGATCAATATCCATTTTAAGAAGACTGAGTCTTCTAATCATGAATGAGATATCTTTCCATTTACTTAAATTTCTTTAATTTTTTCAACAACGTTTTATTGTTTTCAGTGTACAAGTCTTGCAAAATTTTTAGTTAAATTTATTTCTAAGTGTTGTATTGTGTTTATGCTCAATTTAATAGGTTTTAGTGCATTTCTAGCTTTCTTGAAGCACCAAGGTTAAAAAGGAATAATTATATCCATAATCAAGCATGTTTAGACCAATCCTGGATGTTTATAAACATCTTTAATGAAGAAGGAAATAGTACTGATTATCAAGAAGCAGTAGAATGGATCAGAATGCAGACTAGAATCAAATAAGACAGGTTCAAATTCAGTTTGATCATTTACGGACTACAGAATGCTAGAAAATGTTTTCCTTCTCTAGCCTCGGCCATTTCATTTATAAAATTAAGATAATATCTACCTTATACAATGTTCTATAGATTAGAAACAATATTTGAAACACAGCTTCTTAAGGGCTTTTTCTTATTCACTAGTATGTCTTTAGTCTTCAGATAAATGCCTGGGCATAGAAAGTATTCGGTAAGTACTTGCTAAGATGAATTAACAAAATGTCTAATATAGTATCTAGCCTAATTAAGGGCTTAATAAATGACAGCAGTAGATATTATCATCATTTTCATGCAATGATCAACATTAGCAGAAATAACCTAAGGCTCCAAAGAAATAATAAGTAAACCAAATTATAATGATACCATAACCTGAATGAAATGGAAGTACAAATAAATTTAGCCAGAGATAATGTAAATCTAATAAGAACAAAGGAAAACCTGAACAACTCGAATGTGGCAGTTTATCCTTAACTTTTGCTTATTTGCTATTGTTGAATATGGGAAAGTCTAAAAAACACTGTGCCAGATATGGGAAAATATTCGAGGTTTGACAGAACAATTGGAAATAAAAAACTCACCATGTCTATATTACACTAATTATAACATTAATCCATTAACAGTGCTAAGAAGGTACTCTAAAATTTAAAAAATAGAATGGAATGTTCCTGAGGTTTTCATTTTCTGTAAAGTCCATTTTCTTTTTCCAAAAAGAAAGAAAGATAAAATCAAAAAATATCCCTTAAGCCCTGGCTGGTGTAGCTCAGTGGATTGAGCACGGGCTGGGAACCAAAGGGTCCCGGTTCAATTCCCAGTCAGGGCATATGCCTAGGTTGCAGGCTAGGTACCTGTGAGGGCTATGTGAGAGGCAACCATACATTGCTGTTTCTCTCCCTCTCTGTCTCCCTCCCTTCCCCTCTCTCTAAAAATAAATAAAAATAAAATCTTTAAAAAAAAAATATCCCTTAACATGCCAGGCTAAAAACATTTAGTTTCGGGGACTTCCAGTCAAGATGGCAGCATAAGCAGACATGGCTCGTCTCTTCACAAAACCACATCAGACTTACAACTAAAATATAGAACAACCATCACTCAGAACTGTCAGAAATCAAGCTGAATGAAATTCTGACAACTATAGCATTAAAGAAACCACATCCATCCAGACTAGTAGGAGGGGCATGAACGCAGAACTGGCTAGTTCCTCACCCACATGTGGTAGATAAACATTTGGTACAGATATCTCGGTAGCAAAGAGTCCCAGCCCTGCACCAGGCCCACCAGCCCAGGGTTCCTGTGCCAGGAAGTTAAGTTCTCACAATTTCTGGCTGTAAAAACCAATGGTGATTGAGTCAGTGGAAGAAACTGCTGAAGCCCCAAGCAATTCCTCTTAAAGAACCCACACATGGACTCACCTACTCAGACTCACGCCCTCTGAGCTCTAGCACCAGGGTAGCAGCTTGAAAGGCACCAGTGTTATACAGGGGAAAACTGAAGTGTCTGGCATCAAGGTGAGTAGAAACCATTGTCCCTTTTCTAAATCCTGCCCCCACTGGGCCAGCAAGCTATTGTCATATCTGAGACTCCATCAACTTGGCTAACACTTTTGTCCCCCAGAGACTCTACCCCACCCAACTTATGAGCCCACCCAAGCTACTTTTCCATATGAATGGCTGGTCTTGGCTCATGCTTTACAACTTCTTAAAGTCTATCAAAAAAGCAACAACTGGCCTCAGTAAGCCCCAGGCCCAGCACCAGCAGCAGCCAGTCCAGATTCACAGCTTGGCTTCACCTGGGAATCTCCAAGCCCAGGACAAGTAGCAGCCATCTCAGATGGCTTTATAGCTCATGCAGGGTGGCCTTGGGCAAAACATAGGAGTGGGCTGACCTTGACCCCCACCACCCAAAACACCCCAGGGCCAGCACACTCAGTGGACACCTACAGACCACGTCGGAGCACCACCACACTACCCCTGCATAGATCTGATCCTCCACAGAGAGTGGAGGTTGGGGGTAAGTGGTCACAGCCAATGCTTGCAGCTGACGGGCCTGGATAAATCCCTCCCATTGATCTTCCAATAGCAATCAAGGCTCAGCTACAAGAAGAAGGCATACTCAGCCCACATGAAGGGCAAACTTTGAGTACCCTGCTTGGGTGTTAGGGGAGGCTGTGCTTTTGGACCTACAGGACACCTACTACATTAGGCCATGCTACCAAGACACGGAGTCACAGAAGCTCTACACAGGGAGGCTGCTGAAATGAGGAGGAAAAGGGAAAAGGAACATGGCCCAAATGAAAGAACAGATCAACACTCCAGAAAAAGATCTAAATGAAATGGAGAGAAGCATTCTCTCAGATACTGAGTTCAATACACTGGTTATAAGGATGCTCAAGAAACTCGATAAGGACCTCAGCAGCATACAAAAAGATCCAGGGGAGGGGAGAAAATGCAGACAACTGTAATTGAAGAACAATAAAATAATTTTTTTAAAAAAAGAAAAAGATCCAGTCAGAAACAAAGGATACACTAATTGAAATAAAGAACAATTTAAAGAGAAACAATAGTAGAGTGGATGAAGCTGAGAATCAAATCAATGATTTGGAACATAAGGAAGCAAAAAACAATCATGCAGAACAACAAGAAGGAAAAAGAATCCAAAAAAATGAGGATAGTATAAGCAGGCTCTGGGACAACTTCAAGAGGTCCAACATTCACATCATAAGGGTACCAAGAGCAGAAAACAAAGAGCAAGAAATTGGGAATCTATTTGAAAAAATAATTAAAGAAAACTTCCTTAATTTGGTGAAGAAAAGCCATGGAAGTCCAGGAAGCACAGAGAGTTCCAAACAAGATGCAAAGAGGCCCACTCCAAGACACATCATAATTAAAATGCCAAAGGTGAGAGATAAAGAGAAAATCTTAAAAGCAGTAAAAGAAAAGACATTAGTTGCCTACAGGGGAGTTCCCATAAAACTGTCAGCTGCTTTCTCAAAAGAAACTTTGCAGACTAGAAATTGGCAAGAAATATTGAAAGTCATGAAATACAGGGACCTATAGCCAAGACCGCTCTACCCAGCAAAGCTATCGTTTAGAATCAAAGGGCAGATAAAAAGCTTCCCAGACAAGAAAAAACTAAAGGAGTTCATCATCATCAAACCATTAGCACACAAGATGTTAAAGGGACTTATTGAAGAAAAAGATCAAAACTATGAACATAGAATGGCAATAAATACAAATCTATCAACAACTGAATCTAAAAAACAAACTAAGCAAACAAGAAGAAAAGAGACAGAATTATGGATACAGAGAGTGTTTTGGTAGTTGCCAGATGGGAGGGGCGTGTGGGGGAATGGGTGAAGAGGTGAGGGGATTAAGAAGTACAAATAGGTAGTCACAGCGTAGCCATGGGGATATAAAGTACAGTACAGGAAATGGAGTAGCCAAAGAACTTACACGCATGACCCATGGACATGAACAATGGTGGGGGGATTGCCTGAGGGAGTGGGGTGTGCTTGGGGAAAATTAGGACAATTGTAATAGCATAATCAATAAAATATAATTCTAAAAAACACCTAGTTTCTGGGTTCTTACAGTTTCTAAAAATGTCATAGAAGCATCTATAAACATAGGGGAAAAGCACAAAAACTAATGCTGAAACCAAAATTCAAGTCCAGCTGCCATATGCAGACTCTAAAAATGCCTTTGGTGTTTCAGCAGGCTGCCTTTCCATTTCTTATAGTTTTATCTTCTAAAAAGATTACAAGAGAGCCACTGTTTTACATTTAAGACTGGTAATAAGACAGACAGTCAACTTGGCCCTCCTCGCTACTAATTGGTTTGAAAACCAGTATTTTTCCAACTCTTTCATTCTCATTGCTGAAAATCAAAGCAAGAGCCTGCTAGAAACTGTCACAAATAGGATAAAGAAATAATAAGATCTTCAGAGGACCAAAAACATAGAAGCTCTGTAATCCTGTCATTAACATCACTAAACATTTGCTTCTATGCTTTTAAAGTTGCTTGTTTCATCAAACAAAAGCAGCTGTCCTCATTGATAGACAAGATTTAAGACACCTTTCTTAATATAATAAAAGCAAACATCTACTGACAATTTCAAATAATAAATACTTTGAGGTTAAATAAAATATTTGGTTCTGAAATTAAATTTCAAATATTTTTATCCTAGTATACATTCTGTAATGATTTGAGTCTCCTGCTTATCTTTTTAAAAATAATAAAACCAATTAAATTTTTTAACTTTTAAACAATATATGGACATAGTAAAAAAAAAAAATTAGCTAACACATAGTATAAAATGAATGTAAAATTCTCCCACTCTTACCCACAGACACATTTTCCTGCTCCCCAAGAGAAACCACTGTTAACTGTACCTTATTAACAACCCGAAATTCTCCACGCATTGGCAAGTATAACACATCATATATGCACGAAAGAAAGTCCGATTCTACTACTGACAAATACAAATCATCTCCTTTATTAAAATATAAAAGTACGCATACATCTAATTTTTTAAATTACCAGTCTACAACTACAATACAGTAATTACAGAACCTAGGAGCCTGAAGCAACGCTAGAGAACGTTTACCAATATCCTTGTTCCATGTTCAGGAAACCGAAACTCAGTTACTTAGCGAATTTGCTCAAAGTTAGTTAGCTACCAGAGCTACTCCTCACTCTCACTACTCTAGTATTTTCTTCCTTGTATGATTTTAAAGGTATCACTGTCTCCTAATGGACCTTAGAACGTTTCTCAAATTGAAAAATAAGTTTCCTGAAGTTTCGTTTAAACTGCAGAAGACACAAACTGTTCAGGTCTCCCCCACTGTTCACTCCTCTCACTCCATCAGGGGCATTTCATTTAGTTTCACCCACACCAACAGTTCTGCCACCTGGGCAGGCTCAGCAGCCCATGCACATCTGTAATCTTACGTAAACAAGTGAAAATAAAGTGTGAACCTTATGAATTTAGCTAACTCCTGTGAAAGTACAGTGAAATGACGGATTTGATTTTCTCGGTTGAGTGCCTAAGAATTCAGAGAGCTAACAGGCCCCAACCTGTACCTTGAGTAATAGACGAATAAAGGATATCTCATTAAGGAGCCCACCAGAGAATGCTCTTGGGTGCATCAGAACGGAATGAAATCTATCAAGGATTCCTTGTAATCCACTGACCAGAATCATGCAGGCCAATATTCACCCAATTGGTATGTGAGCAGAGACATGATGTCAACAGAATCGAGAGATAACCTTGTTCCAAAGCCACTGTGTTCACTGCAAAACTCTACAGTGATGAAAAGCACTTTACACAAAATGCTAGCGGAATAAGCAATGGAGTGGGTAGATTAGAAAATTGAGTTTTAAGACACAGAATTGCTTTGCCCACACCATGTAACCCAGGCCTACCTTCTAAGTGTTTTGTTTCTCTGTTTACCTGCTTTTTAAATTGATCACAAAAGTATATATTGGTTTGAAGAGAGAGGTGGGTTTCAGAGACTTTTCATGAACATAGGCCTTGCTCAAAGAACCAAAAACCATACAACTTTTTTGGAGTTCTTTTCACTAAAAACAACAAGAACAAGAACAAAACTAGAAGCAGTTGTTTGCCCCTGCTCAAATTTTTTAAAGACTCTATGGAAGCCAGACTCTCCATTCCCTATTATCTGTTATGTAATCTTTTGCTGATTCTTTAAATCTTTCAAAATCACACAGTTATAAAACTATCCCTTCTGCCTGACCTGGCACTAAATACTAAAACTTCTGTAGATTGTTAGCAGTAAAAATGCCAAACAAAAATCTCCTGGATGTACTCTCACTCCGTGTATGTTGTTACCTTGAGTTTCTGGGATTTGTCTCCAACATAAACAGTGCTATTGTCACCCTGAAGGAGGTTACATCAGTCTGAAAACTGGGACTGGGTGAGCTCTGGTCCCTACAACAAAGACAGAAGGACAGTGGCCAGGCAAGCCACAACTGATACTGACTAGTACTGACAGCCGACACTGACAAACACCAACTGTCACTTCTAACAGGGAACAAAATATATTGAATCTGCACAATTCCCTAAGTTTCTATGGGAGTAATTAACTATATTTTTTATTCATAAAGCACCTTTCTTTTGAGGACTTATTTGACAATAATGCATTTTTTAAAATTGATTTTTTGAAAAATTTGTTTGCTCCTGTCTGAAGTGGCCTATCAAAAGCAGTCGATAATATATTTTCCTCTCCTTTACCCTAGCTGGGACAAGGACCCTTCCTTATTCAGCCTATCCTCTAATGAAATCTAAAAAGGCCTCCCTTCCTCGGTTTATTCGCACACTGGGGAAAAGAGTATGAGAAACCACTGTAGGTTGTGGAGACAGACATAAAACATTGTAACAGTCATAGAGACCCACACTATATTTATAGGAGTAATAGTTTAGAATTTCTATTATTGGCTCCTAATAACCTAATACCTTTGGGTTTGTTCTTCACCTCCCGGTTGCCAGACTTTGAGCTATTTCATTTTATTTCTTTTAATCACCATATTCTCCACAGCAGGAAGAAAAACACAACAAATAGAAATCCAACCTACTAATTTATTTCCTAGTTGCTCTCATAAAAACATTGATGGAAAAAGAGATTGAAACTATGGTGACTCATATGAAGTTTTGAATTATACAAGGAATTCGTTTAACTACTTTATTAATTATTCTTTATAAGTCAATAAAGTAAACTGTTATAGTTCTCTCCATGGTATGTAACACTGAAGCCTGTGCAGCTAAAAAGACACGCATTGGTACAGGAGAAAAAGCATACCAGGGTGAGGATCAAGTGAGGGTCCCTGCGTTTATCCATTTGCTGGCTGAATGCCCCTAAGCAAGCCACTTAACCTCTCTGGGCTTCAGTTTACTCTTTGCGAAGTGGCACGGGTAGGTCAAATAATCTCTAAAGCTCTATAAATGTATGAAAAAAATGAATTATTTTTAGCCAATTAAATATCCATGGTCCCTCTGAGGTAGGTCAAGCTCAAGTAAAAATTATTCATTACGATTTAAAAAATAAGTAAGGCATAGTGGCAGGATGAGAGATGAGATCAAGGTCTATACCTGGTAAGGAGGGGAGTTAAGGACCATTTGACCTTGAGGTAGCCCACTGAACTTAGAACAGGGGCCATACTGAAAGTCATAAACTTCTCCTGAAGAAATTACAGACTTTCAAAATTAAATGTCTGTGTAACAGGCTGGAGTTTTTACATGTTCCATAAGCAAATGAGCATTCAATGTGATTTATAAATAGTTTTAAAAGCCTTTTTTTTTCCCTAATAAGGGCATTTGCATTTGATGCTTGCCCTTTACAGTTGGGGCTGTTGAAAACGTACTTCCATCTCCTTCTTTTCCTACCAAATTCACACATGTTTACAAGGGCAGGCTCTAATCCGAGCATGAACGAGGTCATGAGACAAGAGTCTGATCAGGAAGAGAGGCAGTGAGAACGCCCCCCGCCCTTTGAAATTTTAACTCCTGTGCAGGCACTCCCACTCCCCCCACACCCCTCTCATAAAGTGTGATATTCATTTATCTTTGATTCTCCTCAAAGGTGCCTGGAGAAGCCTGTCAAGTGAGCTGCCACCTTCAAGATCTCATCGGTTTTCCTCAGTTGCTGGGCTGCGTTTAATGCAGAAACCGACAAGTCTTCCGCCTGATCGGGCTTTCGCAATACGAGCTGGCACAGCCTCACACAAACATCATCTAAGCGTAACGATAACAATATTAAGTTCTCTCCTACCACAATGGCCCTAGTGTTATCGGTTGGGTTGTCATTCCACCTGTCGGCTGCCGCCAGAGAACAACAAATTTGCAGATTTACACAGTTTTCTTAGGAATGTTCTTTCTTTTTTTCCCCTCTTTGGACTCTATGTTTCTGTAGCTCTTATTTTTATTTATTTTTTTTGATGGCGTAGGAGCTTACTTAAACATAGATTTTTATAACTTAACTGGAAGGGTACGCTTCTTACAAATGGAAACTGCCACAAAACAGACTTAACTTAGGCAGTAAGCAGGAGAGAGAGCAAGCAATGGCATCCAAAATTATGGTTCCTTGTCTTACTGGGGCAAAAGGGTCTAAGAAGCTTTTATCCAGAGTTGTGGGCTGGGCTGGAGGAGGGGCCTGGAAAAAAGGAAACAGTAGGTAAGGGAATTTTACTCACATCCACAATTCGGATCAACTCAAAGACACTTTCACACATCCCTGAACACCATGATTAAATAAGGACAGGTTGGAGATCTGGCCCCTGAATCAGTGCCCTACTGTGTTAGGAGCCTCTACACAATAAAAATCTATGGGCTCTTCTCCCAGAAAAAAGAACAGAAAGTGAAAGACAGGGAAAAAAAAGGGACTTTCCCATTTTTGGATTTTTTCCAAGCAATTAAGACAGGTATGATAAATGAGGTCTTTTCGGAAAAAAGTCCAACCTTGTTAACATAACCAGAACATTTTGCGCGACATCGATGTGACCTGGCAGCCGAGGAGAGTGGACTAGAATGCGCATGTGTGAACAATGACGACTTCACTGTACTAGTCAGTGGGAGCGGTAGATGCTGCTGAGTGAGCATGTGTACTGTGTGGTCCTTGCATTCAAAATGACTGAGCGAACAGCCCAACAAATCTGCATCAGATTTTGCATTAAGCTTCCATGGAAACTATTCAGATGATTCAGAAGGTTGTAGCTATGGGCAACTGTTGATAGGCAGCTTCATCATGACAACACACCTGCTCACACTCTCATCTTGTGCGGAGTTTTTTGGTGAAACATCAAACCACCCAGGTGACTCAGTCTCCCTACAGCCCAGATTTGGTGCCCTGCAACTTCGGGCTTTTTCCAAAATTAAAATCACCTTTGACAAGGAAGAGATTTCAGACCATTGATGAGATTTAGGAAAATAACAAGGGACACCTGATGACGATTGGGAGAACTGTGTGAAGTCTCAAGGCGCCTACTTTGAAGGGGACTGAGGTGTCATTGTCCTATGTACAATGTTTCTTATATCTTGTGTCTTCTTCAGTAAATGTCTCTATTTTTCATATTACGTGGCTGTATGCCTCCTGGATAGACCCTGTATATCTACTTGCTTACTTGTTCATTGTCAGGGTAGGTACCATTTTTGTTCACTGCAGAAACCCCAGCCTCTCAAACAGTATCTGGCATTGAATGAATACATGATTGGACTGGATTAAAACCTACAGACTTGTTCTATTCCATACTCCGTCAATCAATTAGCAATTATTGGTGATGCACTAAATGCTGGAGACTGTCTGTGACTAAAGAACCTGTGGTAAGAAAGGGCCCCTGGGTAAGGAGGTCACGGTAACAGTTTAATACGGGGCAAATCATGGCACTGTGTATAAAGGGATGTGAGGGCAAGGAGAAAGGCATCTAAGTCAGATTGGCAGAGTCAGTCAAGTTCTCCCAGTGAAGCTGCAGTTTGGTTCTGCAGAATGAACAGCATGTAGAAGGCAATGGAATATGCAACCACTTGATGAAACTATAAGGTCTGTGAAATGATGAGGAGTAAGACCAGTAAGATGTAGGGGAGTTAGCATGAAGGGCTTTGATACTGAACTAAACGTACTCCTGGAGGCTGGAAGAAGTCATTGAAGGTTTTAAACAGAAGAGTAGCGTGATCTGACTTGCATTTTAGGAATACCACTCTGATGACATTAGTGGGGACAAGGAGAGAGACGGGAAAATAAGATTTTGCAGTAGTCTAGACAGAAACAATGAAACTAAGACGAACCATCCCTGCATTCATTCATTATTTCATTTCTTCAACCAAGAATTCTTAGTGCACTTGGAATAGGGAACAGCAATGGGAATGTAAAAGCTCCAGTTTTAAAACTGTGAAGTAGGTAAAATATAAAGAATCAAGTGACTGACTAGAAAATTCTAATATGACTGCCATTTTTATTGTTTGGGTGACTAGATGCCCAGTCATCCCATTTACCAAAATAGAAAATGAAATGTGGAAGTGTGAGGGGGAAATGACGGAAGTAACTAACTGGGAGAGGTGATAACATGTGCCACTTTAGTTAATCTGAATTACAAGTTCAATATCCAATTAGAGATGTCCATCAGGCAATAGATAGGGAATTCATTACACTCACGAGAACAAATTGAAAAACAAAATTCCCTTCTATATAACCTCTCAAAAACTTCTATAAGGACACTCCTTTGATACTCCAAATTTCCCTGCTCTTATTCTCAGATAAAAACATAATCAAATTAGTTAAATTTTCTTATATTTTCATAAAAATTAAATTTATACCTTTACTAAAAATATGAACTTAGGGAAATACAAATTAAAAGACTAATTTTTCAGAAAAATAACCGTTGCCCTGGCTGAAGTGGTTTCATTGGTTGGAGCACTGTCCTGTAGCTGAGGGGTTGCAGGTTCAATTTCAAGTCAGGGAACCTGCCTGGGTTGTGGGTTTGATCCCCAACCCCAGCATATGATCCCCAGTCTAGGCATTTGCAGGAGGCTACTGGTTGATACGTCTCTCTGGCATCAATGTTTCTCTCTCTCCCTTCCTCTCTCTCT
This sequence comes from Micronycteris hirsuta, assembly GCA_004026765.1. Classification (NCBI taxonomy): domain Eukaryota; kingdom Metazoa; phylum Chordata; class Mammalia; order Chiroptera; family Phyllostomidae; genus Micronycteris; species Micronycteris hirsuta. Next base: position 123,798 of record PVJI01000820.1, on the reverse strand, counting down.
AAAAGCAATGAAAAACATCCTCTGGTGAGGATAAAAAAAGAAAAAGAAAAACAACCCTTTATGTTGATACTCAACAATAAAAACACTACTAAAATTCTACTAATCTGTTCATCAAGGGGGAAATCCATAATAAACATAATAGAAAATCAGTAGGAGGAAAACAAATGAGAAAGATGAACGTGTGCGCGTGACATTCCTGGTAGGAACATGACTTAACTGTCAAGTCTGGAAGCCTTTAACTGATCTTACACATGACATCTGCGCATCTACACTCACCACCAGCAAAATGACTTGCGGCAGTTTATACGAACATATTCAACACAAACAATAAATGAGAAACGCGAGATTAGCGAGGCACACACACAGGAAGGAAAATCATGCCAGAAGTGAGACCAGCACACACATGGACACTGTCTATGCCTCCACAGCTTATTAGCGATGGTCTGCAAGTTTGGCTCTGATCTTCCTAGTCATCAATATACAGAAGAAAATACAATCCAATATAAGATTCGTAATAGCCTCAAGATTTTTTTAGAAAATAGAATTCCATCTCCAGGTCTCTCAAAGATGAGGTGGTGTGGTGTACCAGGTGACCTTCTCAAATCTCCATTGCAGGCACAGCAGTGAATGGCATCCAGCTGTTTGCTGTACCATCCATCACTGAAGGCCAGTGGTTTAACAATAGTCTATAATCAGATTTTTGAGTAGCTAGACAGCAGAGTTTGAAGTTCAAATCTTTCTAAAAGAAACCTGAACACAGATCTGGTGTAACACTGAGGTGCCTGTATCCTTTAGCAATAAATAGCAGAAGCAGAGGATAGGGTTAAAGTCCTCTTATAAAAAAATTAAGGACCTTAATGAAGACATCACACTGTACACACATGGATTTGTAGAAGATACTCCATAAAAAAAGACAGTGTAATTAGCAAAAAGACGAGCTTCAGAGTTATGCTTGGCTTCAAATCCTGGTTTTGTTACTTATTGCTGTATGACCTAGAAAATCGCTTAACCTTTGTGAGTCTGTTTCCTTGATCTATATGCAAACTGCAATGAGATAAAAAATGTGTAGTGCTAGTACAGTGCTGAGATGTGGACATAATAACTGAGAGGGTGCAGGGCAGAATACCAACAGTGTACGTGATATTCAGGGGAGGGAAATCCGAATCCATGCCCAGCAAAGAAAGACCTATGTACACTGTAGCACCACTGAGTATGAGGCCACGAGAGCATACTTCTATCAATGGCGTTGTATCACATTCCTCAAGAGTGCTGGTGGGTTGAAAATAAGTTGAGAACACAGTTTTAAATCAAGATCTTTTTCGCTTCCTTCCATTGCATATCATTAGTCAGTGTTCAATGTTTATTATAAATAGGAAGAACCTATACATCAAATGATAAAGGCCAATAAAGTAACTCATTCATCTAATTTCTAAGTAACCACCTACATATCACTTCTGCATGTCATCAAATTTAAGATGCAGCCAAAAGAACACTTATGATAAATGACTTAATTATAAACCTATACTTGCCAGGAAATGGATTTTAATTTAATGAGCAACATAAAAAAATAACCAGAGCCTGTTCTCAATAGTAACTACTCATTTTGTGCTATGGCAGGTGTACACATGCACTTAAAAAGCAACATCTGCTCTCCTTCTTACAGATAACTTCACCTAAGGAAAAAAGAGAAATTCCTGTTTCTCCCCAAAATGCTTTAAAAGACAAAAAAAGCACAACCAGATGTGGTTATTCAGGAGTATTTTCTTCCTTACAGGCATCTTACTTAAGAATCATAACACTTAAAATATTATGTTTTCATTTTCATTCAATTAGCCGTTTTTGGCTGGTCACCTAACCTATTTTCTGGTCATCTCTCCTAAATGATATTCACCCCACCCCCAGACCACTGGGTTAACCACGCTTCTCAGTCCAGAGTATACTATTAGTCTCAGTCTATGCAAGGCACCTCCCTTGCATAGACTGGGATTTTTTTTTTATTATATTTTAATCCCCCCCCCCACCTTTATCTCCAATTCTCATTCTCTCCTCTTGCATGAGCAAACACTTAGTTTTCTGGCATCTGTCTTTGGGTAGGAATTGTTTATTTGAAAAATGTAAAGTGTTGTTTTGTGTATAGACAAGTTTTAAATTTTCATAAGCAGTAACGTACTATGCATAGCCTTCTTTTCTTTTTCACTAAGTCATCTTTCCAAACTGTACCCATGATGCAGTAAGGCCCTTTAGTTCAGACCAAACTGTTGCATTGTATTCCAAAGCATGACTCTGTGACCTCAAACATGCTGCTTTATCCAAAAGTGACCTCCAGATGAATTAAAGTATATGCATAAGGCAGCGAACAGAAAAAAAGTATCAGATCAGAGATCCATCCTATGGCTCTGAATCCTAAAAGCATAAACTGTAAAGTTAAAAAAGAAAAGAAAGGAAAAGAAAACGTGATACATTTGAAAAGCTCAAAATTAATGTCTCCGTCAACATAAAGCCTTAAATCAAGCCACGATAGTAAAAAGCCAAATAACTACCATATAAAGACATGCTTAACTTCATTAGTAATCACAGTCATGTAAATTGAAATTAAATATCACTTTACACCATCCGTTTGGAAAAATGAGAAAGTCTAACTGTATAAAATCCTGGCAAGGATCATTCATTTGCCCTTGGTGGGATGTGGACTCTCCAGGAAGCGCTCTGGCAGCGCTCGGGACTTCCCGAACTTGTGTCCTCGGTGGCGCTGCAATCCTAGTCCTGAGCGCATGCACCGTGAGGACAGACATGCCCCTCCCACCGTCGTCTGTGGTAGCGGAAAAGAAGAGACAATCCACTTCCTTTTTATGTAATATAAAACTGTGCAGACCCAGACTGTGATAATATATATCTCTTATCTTGATAAGCGTTTTTAAAACAAAGAGTCTATCATAAACATCTGTAGAAAAATAGAGCATGCCTGCAAATCTGAAGTACAAAAGTATCTCACATTTGCGAACATTTATTATATTCCTACAGAATCAAAGGAATTTTTCTTAAATTAACTAAATGCTCAATACAAAAACCCTAAAGATTTCATTCAATATATATAATATTATTTAAATATTATAGCAATGTACTTTGAGACTGTATTTGAGAAATTTAGAAAAATTTATTACCCTGTAGTTACGATGGGATAATCAAATGATAAGAAAATTGAGTTCTCTAAGGTTCTACTGGTCGTTTAGCAACAAAATGTTCCTATTTTCATTTTCCCATGCAGCCTTAAAAATGAGCATACTAATCAGTTCCCAAGCACTACCACATACAAATGCTGGAAGCTGAACAAGGCACAATGCTCTGAGTCTTCCCAGGCCTTAAAGAAAGCGTTGGTGGGCACCGCTGCTCACATCTCACTTCATTACGGAGTTCACACACACGGTGGCTCTGGAGTCAGGGAAAGCTCTCCAGGTGCCTGAGTTTTAAATAAGACAACAATTTGCTCACTCTGGGAAGTTAGGAAAAACACCTTGAATTAAAAGTATGGAACTCATGTTTCTATCGCATCTCTAGTTTTCACATATTTTCCCAAACTTGACATATAAATCTGAAATAAATAACGCTTGGGGCATAAAAGCCCACAAATATTTGCTGTCTACATTGCTCCTAAGAAACTACCACCCTGAAGTGTGCTTTAAATACAAAGGGTCCTTGCCCAAAGCCTACATTTTCACACACACAGAGAAACATTTACCTAACACAGAGGCTACCAAAAGAACCACATTCAGAGGAGCAGAGGAGGGGGAGAGCTAGGGGCGGGAGGGCCTGTGCAAAATGCAAGAGAGGTTCTGGACAAGGATGGCAATTTGAGAGGCCCAGGCAGATTGGGACGTGGGGCTTTGTTCCATCAAAAGGTCGTTTGAAGCACAGTATTTTATTTTTGTAGTAGGGTATTGAGTTCTGAGATCTCTGATACACCCCAGGGAACCAGCAAAAGCTGGTCTCAGCACTGTGCCAGCCCCCTGCCAGGTCACTAATGAAAGTGGAGAACTGTGAGTGCACCCAAATAAAACACAGGAAAAGGCGAAAAAGGACTCCGAGCTGGGTCCGTTCCTTTTATTTCAGAGGAGCAACCTTTTCTGTACTTAGGGACTAATGAGTCATGAACAGGAGGTGGGAACAAATCACACAGTGCGTTACAGGGAGGGACAACACAGGTTTGGCTTTGTGTTCAGGAGCCAGTTCAGTTTTCGGAGCATTTCCCAGCAAGGACCAAAAGCAAGTTGAACAAAGGAGACGGAGCAGTTAGATACTTGAAGTGTCTCTATTAATAATACTCCAGAGAATTGGGTGCTTCAGAGTTGGAGTGATGGTGGAGGAGGGGAGTATAGGTAAGGGGCCCAGGGAAATCAAATAAAGATGACTTTATCTGAAAAGTACATAATTTTTTTCCACTGTTGTTACTTTGAACTTCATCTTTTCTAAGGGATATGAACTCCAATTCCTCAGCAGACTTTTAAAGGGAAAACAGAAATAAAGCCTAAGAAGGTCTTTTATTTCTCCATCCTCACCACTTAATTAAGAGCCTTTACAGCGTTCAAGGTTTTAATTGCCTTCTCCCCCCTCCAGCCCCCTTCTTCAGTTACACCCACAGAGCAAGGGAGCCAGAGCAAAAAAGCTATCTGAAGCTTCTCTCAAGGAGGAAAAGACACCACCAGCACAATTACCCTAGACACTATCTTTGTCCCTGCTTCCCTCCAACTTTTACTCCCCACCCCCTCCTCCCCAGCCAGCTCTCCACCTCCCTTAGGTGCGCACATCCCACAGCATTCCTGGTGCAGAGACAGGAAGTTTCCCTGGTGCACAGACCAGAAGCTTCCCTGGCATGAATGATGGATTGAAGTAAATTCTGAGGCATGAGAAAGTTCCCGATAATCTGAAGAAAAGGAAGAAGAGGGAAAAGAAAGGAGAAACGAGATATTAAACAGAGGAAAGATGGGTTGAAGAAGCTAAATATCTGAAAACTAAATAGAAAAATGAGATACGTTAGTGAAAAATAACAGGAACTCAATAAAAATTGATTTATTTCCATATACCTTAAGAATCGAGAATTTTAATTCTCTTATCTTTATGTACTATAATGGCATGTAGGCCAATAAAAGATGTTTTTAGGCCCAGGATTATTTCTGAAATTTTCTGTCCCTCCCAAAACTCAGACCAAGGACATCACCACTAATCCCTCTTCAACCCATAGAGAAATAAGATCCTTGATTTTGATTTGGAATTCTAACAACAAATTCAGAGTATGCTCGCTAAGGGTCCTATAACAGTAAATAATAAACTATTTTTAAGTAATTAAAAATAATACCAGCTCCTATTTATGGAACATCAACAATGTGCTAGTATTTATTCATGACCTCTATCTTTGTAACTAAGACGCAAGTCGGACATTACCAGGTATTACGATGAGGATATTACTCAGTAAATGACCTGCTCAAGGCCACATAAGCCTAAAGTGACAAAGCCAGGATCTGAATCCACTTTTTCCTGAAACCAAAGCCTACCTCTTTCTAGTAAACCACAGAGGAAGCTGAGCTGTAGCAAAACCCTTTAACATTTGAACACTTAACATTTCACATTTTTAGATTTTTTAAGCTTCATAGTAAAATAACCCAGAGTTTTCTACAATCAACAATTTATCATATAGATCAGTAATAATAATCATAATGAGAATGACATTTTGGCTAATTAAAGTAGACTGGCTATAGGTGATCACCAGGTTGTATTTCAGCAGGTGGGTAAGTTTCCACAGGGCCTCAGAACACCCAGCTACTCTGATTATTTAGACTAGAATTGGACCCTAAGCCCTCACCTAATACATAGGTTCAGAATGCAATTCTAGGGTAGGCCTGTTACCCAAAATAAAAAGAACTACCAAACAAGTGGAGTCCCTGAGTAACAAAGAACCTTAGGGAATTCATAAATTGTATCGACTTTGCCTCTCTCAATGCCTCTGTAACTCTGAACCTCCCAGAAGCCTCAGAAGTATACTTCCCTGAAAAGGGCCCTAGACTGGAAGCTAATTCCAGCAGAATGTGGACCTTCTCCATCAGTAACAACATCCCTCCAGTTTAAATGGTATCCCTACCCAAGATAGTACGTCTCCCCGTGCTCTGCACCCATCCCATCTGGAGTTACTCCCAGTCCGTTTTTTCTGATCCTACATCAACCCTTTTGCCTCCCTTGCTTCCTTCCCATCAGCAGTTAAACATGCTTAGGCCCACCACAGACCTCCCTACCCATCTCTCCTCCATGCCTTGGCTTCAGTCTCCTCTCTTCTCTAGAGGCAAAATACATGAGAGTGTGACCTGCACCTGCTGATTCCAACACCCTCCTCCCGTCTACGCTTGAACCAAATGTACTGAACTCCTGCAACCACCAGTCTGCCAAACAGGCTCTCAAAAATTAACACTTTTTAGTTGCAAAAGTCAACGGTCTTCTCGGTCTTCATTTTACTTGACCTCTTGGTTGAATTCAAAACCATTAAACACTGTCTTCATTTTGAAATGCTCTCTTCCCCTGGCTTCCAAAACCCATATACACTACTGACTTTCCTCTTACTTCCTCAGCTCTTCCTCTTCAGTTCCTTGAACAAACAGACCTGCAAGGATGTTGCTGTGCTGGGCCCTCTTTTCCCTATGGGCACTCTCCTTGGACAACTTCAGCTGCTACTTTGACTTTAATCAAACCAGCTCTACCCTGAAGAATATCAAATCGATGCACCCAAGGCTAAGCCTGTCTCCATCCCTGGAAATGTAGACACCATCAAAAGAATGTAGGATTCACCAAGGAACAAAAGACATGGTTCCTGCAATTCCCAAGTTCATTGTCTAACTCATCCTCTTGGAGGTCTCAAGACACCTCCAACTGAAAAAGTCAAAAGGTGAAATCAGTATGTGCCCCCACGCCTAAAAAACGAAAACCATTCTTCCCACTCTATTCCTCATCTGAATGAAAGCCACCACTTTTCACCCTTTTAACTGAGAACCCTAGGAATTATCCTTGACCCCTCTCCTCCCTTTCAACAATCAATCACAAAATCCTAATGTGTTTACCTCCTAAATATCTCTGTATAAAATATCTTCTCATCACCCCCATCACTACTCAAATACAGGCAACCATCATTTTTTTGCCTATATTACACCCGTTTCTTAACTGCTCTACCCACAAGCTGACTACCCACCATTCATTATATACAGCCACATAACCACACAGCATCACACAAGCCACCAATATGGAGACTGATCTATAGCAGAGGCTCAATATATTTTTGTTGAATGGATGAATCTATCAATTAATTAATCAATGAATCAAACAACCAATTCAGAGCCCAAGGGTTAGCTGTAATGTTTCCTGAAAAAATCTTCTAAAACTTGAGTGGTGGTTTTAGGGGGAAAAATGTATTGCCCCAGCTTTGTGTCTTCGTGTTGCTATGCTGCTCCAGATTACAGACCCTGGGGAGGTGCATCGGACTGAACATGTCTTGAATGCTGTGTGGGACCCATATTTAAGCCTGCTGGGTAGGGCCACCAGGTGTTTCTGCAGTAATGGTTCTCAATCAGGAATGCTCTTGCCCCACGGAGGGTGTTGCTGCTGGCATCTAGTAGATAGAAGCCAGGAAGGCTGCCAAATATCCTACAATGTACAGAAGAGTCCCCCACAAAAAGGAGTTATCCAGCCCAAAATGTCAAAAATGCCCAGGTCTATAGTTACAGAAACAAGGCACTTCCACAGTAACACTAGTTCTACATGCTACCAGGACGTCACAGTAAGATAATAAACTTTTTTCTTTCCTCTGCACAATAAAATATGACACATTTCACTTGAATAAAAATCAATGGGTTTCTTCAATTTAAAAAATGGAAATAAAATTTAAATAATGGCTTAACATTCCAGCTCTGGGGATAAAATATATACATACTTATAACAAGTTCTAATATGACTTATTTCTTTATTGAAGGCTTTCTTTCTCTACTCACAACAAAAATAAACACCATAACAAAATGCCTCAACATGTATGTGTACACACACACAACATTTTATCTTTGCTTTTTTATGGCTTTGAAAAACAAAAAGATTGTTGCTCCCTCACACCTCTCTATGCCCTCCACTGTATTTAACCAAACATAACACAGTTGGGAAATACGTTTTATTGTCTTTTGTACTTATTGATGTTTCCTATTTCTAAGATAAAAAATCAGCAAGTGGAATTCTTTATATTTCTCTCAGAAAACAAAAACCCTAAATCAAGATTCTTCACTTATATCAGGGGTGTCAAAATCATTTTCACCAGAGGCCCCATCAGCCTCGAGGTTGCCTTCGAAGAGCCGAATGTAATTTTAGGACTGTATAAATGTAACTACTCCTTAACTAAGCAAGGAGCTTGGCACTGCCACCGGGGAAAAACAGGTGCTGGGCTGGATAAAACACGGTGGAGGGCCAGATCTGGCCCGTGGGCCTTGCGTTTGCCACCTGTGACTTATATGAACAGAAACCAATCATTTTTGACAATCGAGAAAGAAGAAATATTCTCCATTTTTATCTTAATCAAGTGGCCATCAAACCAATGCCACTGTATAACAGTTTTAATGGCTTTTTTACTATTAACTGTCTTTCCTAGGTACCACATTCTTAAGGCATCTCATTAGAGGACAAAATTTTTTTAAATTCTGTAAAAGCCATATTAAAGTGATCGAGACTTTATACAGTGAACTCCTGACTTCGGAATCTATCAGAACAAGGTAATTATTTCCAGGTCATGTTAGCGCTAAAGGATATTGAGTCTTTAACTACGTACTTTGCCCTCACTGGACTCCGTAAGTCAGACCAGGGCCGGGCTATCTGCACAGTCTTAGAAACAGTTAGGCGTTATTTTGGTTCTGATCGTCAGTGAAATCCTATCAAAGAATAATTTAGGTCTAAGTTTCAATGTCCTCTTTGTCTTTTACTTATGTTGAAATTTAACTGCTAATAGTTTATACATAATTGATGGTGACACCATATATTGACTGCTAAGCTGTTTTCTTTTTTTTTTCAATTCGTATCAGACAGACCAGGCATATCCATGCTGGGGATTGTGGGAAAACATCTGTTCTTCAGATGAGAAATTAGACTCCTCAGTCAATGCTCTTGGAGAGACCCTCGCACTCAAACCTCAGCCATGGCGCTGTTTCATAAACCATCATCTAGGTTAAAAGAAGGAAGGCATCTGAGTAGACCAGAGAGAGGCTTTTGGAAGAGGCTGAAACACTCACCTTGAAACTATCTGCACTTCAGACTGGGGACACCCGTCTTGGTATACCCTTCAAGGGTCTGGGGCTTGGATTTCAATAGACACTTAAAAACCAAATGCAGCTATTCAAACATTTGCCCATATCTGAAAAGCACCTTGAGTACTCAAGTGCATTATGGAATGTGATTAACACGCTTTGATTTTGAAAAATCCTCAGAGAAAGAAAAGAATGTAAATAAAATAATGAAAAGATATATACATATATATGAGTAGACATTATGAAATCAGAAGTATGGGCAGAAAATATACAAATAAGATTAAGTCGATACTTCGGGGAGGGAAACACTAGCCTATCCACCCATAATTTATCTATAAAGTAAATGGGAAGCACTTGTTTCTTCCTTTATCTTGCAAACAGAAACATCCAGGCATGAAGCAAGAAAGTAAAAGTGTGGAAAAAATTACAGGTTTACAAAAGTAATGATTGAGTAAGAACACTAAGGCTAAGTTTCCTGATGCCATACTCTACTGTCCTAACCTTTTCTTATCCCAAAAAGATCCCATTTGTTGTTTCTACCTGTTCTTCAGGAAATTTGTGAACTACTTAATAACCACCAAATAATATGTATCACTTTCATTCATACAGAGTATAAGTTTAACCAGGTTTAAAAGAGGTGGGAGAAAGGGAGAAAGACATGGTCTTTGATTTCCAGAACAATGTGTGTGTGTGTGTGTGTGTGTGTGTGTGTGTGTGTGTGTGTGTGTGTGTGTGTGAGTGAGAGAGAGAGAGACACACACACACACACAGACAGACAGACAGACAGGCATGGAGCGAGGGAGAGAGAGAGAGAGAAAAAGAAGGAAACACACCTTCAATCTTTAGGGAAACGAATTGAAATAAATAAAATTCATTTAAAAATAGATGGCATAGCTGTAGTCTAATACCATATTCAGTGAAAAAAAATACACACTTTTAAAAAACTTTGCCTTTCTACCTTTCCTATTTTCAGTGCACTTTGACTAAATATTCAGATAACACTGGATGCAGCAGCAATAAAATAAAAATCAACTAAACATTTGGATTTCACTGAGATAGGCAGACTCATTCTAACTCTAAATTATTTACTTACATTGTTTTTAATACACAGGGTGGGGCAAAAGTAGGTTTATAGTTGTGAGCATGCAAAACACACAGTTTATTCTTGCATTATGATTTATTAATTTCTGTGTTATTCTCTATACAAACAACTGTAAACCTCCTTTTGCCCCACCCTGTATGCTACAACTATTAATGAAGGGAAAAATATTGCTATAACACCCTCTTCTTTCTCAAACATACCAGAGTTTAGGCAGAAGTATATGCTAAATATTCAAGATAATTGGAATGACCTTCACTTTCCATAAGCTTGAAATATAGACTTTCAATTTTATAAACTAGGTAACGGACAAAACTAACTTTTTAAGAGTATCTGAGGGCCAGAATGTAAGAATTATAATACTCTGATTGTTAAGAGAATATCGTATCAGATAGTGGCATCTACTGGGAAGCAGTAACACTGTAACTCAGCACCAGTAGGCACAGTGAATATCCAGAACGTGTGTGTGTTTATCTTGTATTTTTATAAAGGGTGAGATATGACCCTATATTTTCGTATTCAGTAAGCTCTCTGCATCTAGCATTGGCCTTGTGCTGCTGCCATCACATGGCTGCTCTCCACCTCTCAGGACAGGACTCACCGGTGAGGCCAGCTGCTCCTGGACATCGTCTGTTGGGTGTTTTTATTACAGATTCAATCTCCTTACTAAGAATTGATCTATTTAGATTTTCTATTTCTTCATGATTCAGTCTTGGTAGAACCCTTTATACTTCCAGGAATTCATTAATCCATTTCTTCTAGGTTGTCCAATTTGTTGGCATTTTAACGTCTTTTCAGAACCACTTTTAGGGGAGAATTATTGCCTTTAGTGATAAAGAATTTCTCTCTTAATGTAGGTAGTAAAAGATATAAACTAATACTGTTTATCCGCACATCGGAAATACCATCAGAGTTCTTGGATAACCATATCATATATAAATACACAACTAAACCCACAACCGTTCATCCCCTGATGGATTTATAAACACCTTTCGTACCGCTCACGAGTTTTCTCGTGTTTCACTCACGAGTTTTCTCGTGTTTCGTGCACCATCTGTTAAGGACCGCTCACGAGTTTTCTAATTATAAAATGTTATGATTATTGAAAAACAACACCTAAAGTGCATTATGATCTGTAGTTATGATGATTTAAAAAATAACATGCAGTTTGCCCAAAAATGTGCGGTCCCTGGCGTATCTTAGAGATTTCTACCCGGTACGAAATGTGTTAAGGGGGAAACACTTCCAGTAGCATCTTACTAAGGCCAACGTTACCCTGATGCAAAACCAGAATGCTATAAGGAAAGGAAATTGCAGGCCAATATCCCTAATTAACTAAATGCAAAAATCTTCAACAAAATATTAGCAAACAGAATTTAACAATACATTAAAAGGATCATACACCGTGATCAAGTGGAATTTATTCTAGGGATGCAAGGATGATTCAACATCTGCAAATCAATCAGTGTGAGCCACCACATTAACAAAATGAAGGATAAAAACATGATAATTTAAATAGATGCAGAAAAAGCATTTGACAAAATTCAATATTGACTCATGATAAAAACTGTCAACGAAGTGCATATAGAGAAAGTAACTACACACAGTAAAGATAATATGACAAACCCATAGCTAACATCATACTGAAAGTTTTTCAGGAACAAGACAAACATGCCCATCTCGCCACCTTTATTCTGCACAGCATTGAAAGTTTTAGCAAAAGCCACTAGGCAAGAAATAAAAGCCATTCACATCAGAAAGGAATGTGTAAACTGTCTCTATTTGTAGATGCCGTGATGTTAAATATAGAAAACCTTAAAGACTCCACCAAAAAACTGTTAGAACTAATTAACAAATTGAGTAAAGTTGCAGGATACAAAATCAATATACAAAAATTAGTTGTGTTTCTATATACTAATAATGAATTATCAGAGAGAGAAATTAAGAAAACAATTCCATTTATAATTGCATCAAAAAGAATGAAATACCTAGGAATAAATTTAACCAAGCAAGTGAACGACTTGTACACTAAAAACTCTAAGACACTGATGAAAGAAGTTGAAAATGACACAAATAAATAGAAAGACAGTCTGTGCTCATGGATAGGAAGAACTAATATTGTTAAATGTCCATACTACCTAAAGCAATCTACAGATTCAATGCAATCCCCATCAAAATTCCAATGGCATTTTTCACAAAAATAGAACAATCCTAAAATTTACATGAAATCACAAAAGACCCCAAACAGCCAAAACAATCTTAAGAAAGAAGAACAAAGCTAAAGGCATCACACTGCTTAACTTCAGACTATATTACAAAGCTATAGTAATCAAAACAGTATGATACTGGCATAAAAACAGACACATAGATCAATGGAACAGAATAGAGAGCCCAGAAATACACTCGTGCATATACATTCAGTTAATTTACAGCAAAGGAACCAAGTATATACAATGGGAAAAGAATAGTCTCTTCAATAAAAGATGTAGGGAAAACTTGGTAGCCACAGAGTCACCTTATCATATCACCTTATCATACATTGAATACAGTGTACATCTTAAACTTGCATAATGTTATAGGTGAATTATATTTCAATAAAGATGAAAATGAATAAATTATATTAATAAAGTTGTGCAACTATAAAAAAAGTTAAGAGTCATTATCTCGGGTGGTAGTGTTAGGTGGTTGATTGCTGTTTCTTCTTCATTTTTATTCATTCTTTTCAAATTTCACACAATGGGCACACTTTTTTTTATATAATCATAATGTAAAAATATGTAACAGTAACAGGCTGTTGCACAGAAGAGGGGCCATGAAAGGAAGGTACTGACAGGCAAGGGACACTGACAGGATTTTGTGCCTCTGTCAGACACCTTGGCTTCCTCAGTGGCAAGATCAACCGCTTCTCATAAACTTTATTTTCCTTCCACTGTTCCTTCTACTTCCTTGAAAGTTGTCTATCTACTACTCTTTTTTTTTTTTTTTGCTTTGTGATCTCAAAGAATAAAAGATTTTAATGAATAAAAATTGATTCTAAAGAAGCATACTTCTAAGTAGATATCATATTTATGTAGATACATCACACATTTTAATAAGCCTCCAGTAGTCAGTATATGATGTGACAAGGCCCCTTAATATGGCAGAAATATTAAAAAATGTTAGAATTAAAAAAAAAACCCAGAATCCTATTATCCTATTTTTGTGAACTTTTTTTAAATGCACTCATATTATAAACACTATATTAAAATGGAAGACCTTTGACCCGATGAGTTGAACCAGAGCATAATTCTGATCTGTAGAGAAGTGTCAATATCTCATTTTTTACTGAAAAATCACAAAGTTTGTAGATATCTTCAAAGTTTTCTCTTTTTTTAAAGTTTTTTAGAAGCAATGCCCCAAAAGGCCGCAAGGTAAACAAGAGCGTCCACAGGACGTCTTTCCCCACAAGGAGACGTGCCATTCTACGGTTTCCACGGGAGGGAGCCGGGCTTCTCGTGGCGCTGCTGCTAAATCTCAGAGGAGAAAAACCGAGAAATTTAAGGAAGGCCTCCACTTCCAGATTTGAAAAAAATTTTCAATATTTATATTTTTTAAATCTAATAATTTAAAACCCTTAACAAACCTACAAGGCTTTTCTTTTTAAACAGTTAGAATCATCATCCATGAGGGCTTATATATCTTGCTCTCCAGTATAGGCTGAATGTGCCCTCCCCCCAAATTCCTGTAACAAAACCCTAATCCCCAGTATGATGGCATTTGAAGGTGGGGCATTTCAAAGGCAATTGGGGTTAGATTAGGTGGGGCCTTCGGGATGGGATCAGTGCCCTTACAAAAAGAGGAACACGGAGATTTTGCTCTCTCTCCCCACACACAAGCACAAAGAACGCCCATGAGAGTACAGAGCAAGCAGGCAGCTGCCCACAGGAAGAGAGCCCTCCCCCAGAACTTACCCTGCAGGCACCTTGATCTTGGACTTCCCAGCCTCCAGAAATATGGGAAATAAATATCTGCTGTTTAAGCCACCCAGCCTAAGGTATTTTGTATAACAACCTGAGCTACGACGCTCCCACTCCTCCTATCCCATATTGTCCCCAGGCATTAATACGTACTGCAAAAAGCAATAAACACAGAACTAAGATATTTTTACATTATTGTTTCATATATTTACTCATGAAAATGCTTTATTCCTTGATTTTAATTTTAAATGCAGATGTACAGAACATTTTATGCTTCTCTCTAAAAACAAACAAACAAAAAACAGAAACTTACAAAAATAAAATTAAGCCCTGGCCAGTTAGCTCAGTTGGTAAGGACAACATTGTCCCAATACACCAAGGTTGTAGGTTTGATTCCTGGGTCAGGGCACATCCAGGAATCAACCAATGAATGCATAAATATGTGCAACAACAAATCAATATTTCTTTCTCTTTTTCTCTCCTTCTCTCGCTCTCTCTCTCCCCTCTAAAAAATCAATCAATAAATAAAAATTTTAAAAACCTAAATCAAGATTTTTTTACTTATATGATTGATTTTCATTTTGTGTAAATTAATGTATTTTTGGAAGAAAATACTGTCCACCACTCCAGGATAACATATTAAGATACAGAATTAAATGATTTTCCCTTATACAAAAACATCAACTGAATTAAAGTCAGTAACAATTGTTTATTCAGCCTCTACTATGTAAAGGGCACTGTGGGAAATAAGAAGTATAAAACAAGAGCTGCCCTTCAAATGTTTATATTTTCTATTACCAAAACCTAAGGTAAGCCATCAAGAATATGACAAATCATTTCCAATTACTAACAAGCAATAGCAGCAGACTCATGGGATCCATCCTCTCCGCTCCACACAAATCCTGCCTGCTAGCACAGACAGCAGTCAGGAGAAAAGTGAAATGTCACAACGCTCCCACTGGTCATCATAAACACTCACTGGTCAGAGCACAACCAGGGAGAAAGGGAAGGAGGGAGGGACACGGAGGGAGAGAAAGGAAAAGAAATAAGAAAGAAAAGGTTATCTTTGCTAATAACTTGTCTGTTTTAAAGTAACCAGGACCAAAGTTTAAGAAGAAAAACATGGTTCTCTTTCTTATACTGTGAGGAACACTTAGAGTTACTTAAAGAAATATATGGAAAGTGGGTCCAGATGAAATGTTTAGACCTACATCAGTGTGGATCTTCACGGCACACCCAATACCCTCACCAGCTCCACAAATGCTGGGGTAAAGTCAAGGATCGTCTTGCTTCTATAGCATTCTAAACAATTTAAAGAACCTATGAATTAAGGGAGGAGAGAAAACCATGATATGCTTATAACCTCCTGCACCCCACTACTTGAAGCAAATAAAAGTTCTGTATCACTGTGTCCTTCTCCTTGCTACACTGGTTTGCAGAATTCAGAACTAAAGTTTCCCAACACTTCCTACCAGTTGGTTTCAAAATAATTGGAATGTGAAACACCCAAGTCAATTTGTTTAAAATGCTTCTGCTGAATGCTTATCTGTACTAATTTTTCTAGGAGGTGGTGAGTAGTCATTCTAGTTGCTGGCAATTCTTTATCTGGGCCTGTTAGAAAAGATAGGAAACTGACAGACAACAAGAAACCTGTTTTTATCATCATGCTTTTGCTGCAACCTGATGGGCAGTAAAAAGTTCAGGCCATATGTAGTCATGTCCTCACCCTGTTCTTTAAAAAGGTGTATGGCTTAGTCCTCAATCATATAGTCTCAGCACACTTCCTTCTTTTACAACCATTTCTACAAACTGCAATGGAAAAGCTACTTCGTGGCACCTTATATAACTTTAGTCCTCTCAGGGGTTTTGTCATCCCGGGTAATTTGGCCTTCAAACCAAAAATCTACCCTATGCTTAGTCTCCCTAGGTTGTTGTTGTTTTAGTCCCAAATTATTTCTCCAGAAGAGGGCTGCTCTTTCTACTACTTGTTGAAAACATTTTTTAACATTAATTTTCAATTTAAGTGTTGGTCCAACATTGCAGATCAACCCTGTAACTTTTCTAAAGATCTGCAGATCAAGCCAGAGAAGTAGAGTCTGGTTTGCTTTTGTGGAAAAACTGATACAGACAAATTTGGAAAATACTACTTAAAGATTCCAACTTCCAAATCTTACTGAAACTATTTGGGGCTTGAATTGCATTTTTATCCCCATGTAAGAAAAAATGTGGTACTAAAAAACTGTAAAGTTCCCAATATTTCTGTCATCAAATATCTTTTCCAAAACAGCATCTGATCAGTACAATGCAAATGAATGAACAATAAAGCAACTAAATTCCACCCAAGATATTCTTGTACTAAAATTCAAAGGAAAGTGCTTGGCAAAATGCATATAAGTATCTGCCAAACTCCAAACATTTGAAAACAAATAATAACCGTAGGATGCTTTGCCAAGCTCCAAAAAGCCAGCGGCCATCTCTCTTTGAGAATGAACATCTTCTACTTAAGTCCTTGAGTGTCAAAGGTCAAGAACCACCAACGAAAGAATTAATAAAGTTGAAGCTCTAGGTAAATAAACCTCAAACTCAAAACTCTGTCTAATAGATTTGCATACAGTTCATCTGTTGAAAGAAGATTTTTTTTTTCCATTCCAGGAGCATTTTAGCCCCAGGATTACCTTTCATTCAGCTAGAATCACCTACATTCTAACTCTTGTGGTTATTAGAGCAAATCACGGGGTGTTGAGAACTTGGCTTCCTCCATCTTAATAAAACAGTTCACCTCCTAGAGGCAGTTAATCCCTGGAAGGCTTTGTGATCCCATCCCCTGACATGTTTGATAAATATGGAAATTGTAAAATGTTCTGACTTGTTAAATTTTTTTAGCCTGCTTAACGTGCTCTTTGGCCTTAACATGCACAAAGTGCTGACTTGGCATGTCTCGGAGCCTGCACCACCTTCTCCACTGTGTATACACTGACAGCCCCTGAAGCATAAATAAGTCACACTTCACAAAGACAAGTTTATTCTGCACTCTGAGAGAGACTCTCCCTTTCTCAAAGAAACAAAAGTATGGCACAAGGGAGGGGAGAAGGGTGTGTACAAAAAAAATGTGGCAGAAAGGAGGAAAAACCCTTAATTCTAAATGATTGCCAAGCTGAAGACCATTAAAAAAAATATCTGGGTTGGGATAGGTGTGTCTACAGTTGGCTGATAAACAAATCTTTCAGAGTCTGAAATTACTATGTTAAGAAACAACTATTTCTCTTTGTTTCTCACTTCACAAAATGTAATGAATAATACAGTTTTCTTTCAGTACCTCATATAATTCAAATGAGTCAACTCCCCTTTAACACTATTCAAAGTTGAGAAAATAAAATACTATTATAACCTGTATGGAGCTGCCAGTGAGCAGGAAGGCAAGCTCTGGTCCCATGAATCGGTCCAACTTCCATTCATCTCAAATAACTAGTCATTTTGGAGATTGAATAAACGACTATATAAATACCAAGAAAGAGGGCCTGTAAATTTACAAACTGGGTGCGGTGTCTAGAAACCCTGCCGATTGCTCGAGGCATAGGATTCACAGGAAAACTTTATGAAGAAACCACAGAGACAATACATGGACGAAATGCTGATGACACACTGAAATACTTCAAAATTTATAGCCAGCTACAATCGTCAGTCACAGCCATCCCTAACGTTCCCAGAGCCAACCATCAAATTCCCAACACTCTGACCATTTCCAGAAAATTGTCTTTATGGGCTCTCCTGAGGCTGCTGTGGGTATTAAACTTAAAATTGTGAGAACAACTGCAAGAGTGAGAGGCATGGTAGAATGGAAACAGAGGCCTCACGCATGCCAAGGCACACCTTAGGAAAAAGAAAACAGGCAGTAAAACAGCTGAGTGGCAGAGACCAGGAGCGTAGAGTTAAGAAGCCAAGAGTCACGCGGGTACACATACTATTAAAATCATCCATGAGTCCTTTTTCCCTTTTGCTCATGGACACGGACAACAGTGTGGTGATGGCTTGCGGGGAGGGCAGTATAAGGGGACTAAATGGTAATGGAAAAAAATACAATAAGGATTAAATCTAAAAAACGAAAATAAAACCATCACAGTATATGGAACATAAAAAATATATATATATAAGAGTAGCTATGCGTACTTTAGATTTGGCTATAGATTCTTATTTATGACAACAAAATATGAATGGCAAAAAATTAGATAAATTGAATTTCATAAAAATGAAAATCTTTCATTTTTCAAATGGCACCAAATGCCTGAGCTGTTAAAAAAGAAAACTAGTTGTAGCTCTACAGACATTCCTCAGGTCCTGCAAAGATTTGGGTAGGCAGGGAAAGGACCACCGTGGCCAATGCAAAGGGCAAGAATTCGATCTGTGGATGCTGGGGAAGGAAACAAGGAGAAAAGAGTGGAAATGTTGACCTCTCAGCCTAGCCTTGTTACACTGATTAAGGAAAGTACACAGAAGACGACTTTAAGGGAGAAACATAATCAAAAAGATTGAGAATTATCTCCTACCTGCCCATTGATACCAAGTTCCTTAAAAATCGTTGTAGCTCAGAGCAGCGAGGCATGTAGGAAATAATAGTTCGGAGACCAGGAGACCAGCCAAACCAATGGCCGAGCCACCCATCTCCTCATACAGGAGGAGGAAGGCTCTGAAGTCTAGATCAAAGCTTCTCAGGCTTTACTGGGCATGAGAATCACCTGGGAATCTTGTTAAAATGCAGATTCTTACTAATTGTGTCTGGAGTAAGGCCAGAGCTTTTGCATTCCTGACGAACTCCCAGGTGAGGCTAAGACTGCGGCCCCACACACCACACTGTAAGTAGCAAGGGTTAGTCAGCAGGGATGTTGGTCAGGTACGTTCTGGCTTGCCACATGACCCTGAACAAGTTACTTAAATGCTCTAACTTCTCAGTTTCCTCATTTATTAAATGGAGATACTAAGGCTGACCCCATCAAGTGGACCTGAGAAATAAGACCATGTAGCCTAATGTCTAGTTATTGCCATCACTGGCACAGTATTTCCCTCCATGTGGTACAAGTGCCATTGGTGGTACAAGGACAAACTTCTAACATTTGTACTCATTAAGCAATCTTTTAATAGGTGTTAGAAAAAAAGGCAACTGTTACCTTAAACTCAAGATTTCATGGGTATTATCACTTAAAATAAAGATTAAAAGAAAAAGTCATTTTTTAAAATTACTAAATAAATGATGGTACAAGAGGTACATGGATATGACAAAAATAATGAAGGCGATACTCAACTGACTGAAGTTTGGGAAACATCCATTAACACAGGCTTACTAAATTTCTAAAGGCAGGGGTTTGACCAGATTACCTCATTACAGGAACAGGCGTGTGACAGAGTTCTGAACGTGTTTCGAACTGGCCACACGTTAGCCAAACGGTATCATCACCCACCCTTACTTCTGCATATTGCGTAACGACGCTGTCGCGGGTCATCCAACTATCCGTTAGACTAGGAAAACCAAATTCTGTGGGATGAAGCCATTTCCCCCTTTACCTTTCTAAATTTTTATTTTTTAATTTATTGATATTTAGAGAGAGAGAGGAAGGGAGAGGAAAAGAGAGAAAGAAGCTTCAATTTGTTGTTCCATTCATGTATCCACTCATTGGTTGATTCTTGTATGTGCCCTGACTGGGGATTCAACCCTAGTCAGTGTATAGAGATGATGGTCTAACCAACTGAGCTACCCAGCCAGGGCCATTTCCCCCTTTAATACACAAATTAACCAATTTAAACTACTTCCCAACAGTGGGCTAACTAATAGTATTATGCCTCCAAGGAAGGAAAACTATGATTTCATAAATCCAGTATTATGATGTTTCTATTTTCCCATCAACATTTTGTAACACCATCCTAATGTAATTTGTGGATATGAATGAATGACTGCTCTGCAAATGAATTTGTCATACCCTTTAACAACAACCTTTAGAGCAAAGACAGGAAGTTTGAAGTCATCTGAGTTACAAAAGGGGCCGCATGTTTCTGAGTAGCACAGTTTTCAAAAGAGAACTATAAAAGGCTTCCTCATGTATTAGCATCTGTTGTCTGGTGTGCTTGGAACAATACATCATTCCTATAATTCTGCTGTAGTTAGCTGGTTCTGTTCAAGCTAATGAGGAAAAAAAAAAGAAGGGAATACAGAGATATGTCAGAACTTCACTCATTCATTCATCCCCAATGTGAACCCCTTCTTTGTTGAATAGGATAATAGTTCAAATACTGAAAGAATATGTTCTCAAGTTTTTTGTGTGCAATTCAAAATACAATGGCTACACACATGATACACTTTTAAGTTAAGCTGCATTGTTAATGTTTCCTCCACCACTTTCTTAAGTCTAGACAATTAACAAAACAATAAATCAAGTCTTGATTTTGCTGTTTGCCAATTTCCATGGTGTTAATACTTCTGCTATGACTGTTTTCAACTTACCAACACACATTAGCGAACACAGAGCTGGAGGAGAAGTGCAAGCTGACGCATCCGCATAAAGTATTTCCAACACAGATGCAGTAAACATAAATGACTTCAAGAGCAGAGATAACAGTAAAATGTAGTCAAAATAATTATAAAGTGATGAGTTTTGAATATTTATTATTTAATTGTAAGCTCACACAGTTTAATTTTTAATGACGATCGGCTCACAAAATTTCTGAACATTTCATAGTTGGTTCTTGGGAGCTGGTGGGGGCTGGCTCCAGCGTGTGCTGGCCACACAACGGCCTCCCACACGGCATTGCTAGCACCACCGGGTTTACATGTCACATCAGTTTTAGACGTTAAAAATCTCGAGGAGAAATGTGGTAAAGTTTGTGTGCTAAAGAGACAACAACAACAACAAACATAAGACAATGTAATATGCATTTCATATGCAGCCCAGTTTGCAGCTAACAATAGAAAACTTACGAAACACCTATGCGTGCACCAAAACCTTTAGGAAATCAACTAATAAAGGCAGCTTTGCAACTTGAGGGAAAGAAATGCAGGCAATAGATACTTGTCTGGGTAAAAAAAAGGACATCAAACGAAGAACAAAAATACATATCTGCATCAATTTTCACATATAAAACTGGTCAGAAAGGAAACCAAAAATAAAAGAAATAGCTGCTTATAAATGCATCATAAAGATGCTATAGACAAACTACCACCATACTATAAATGTTTTAGATGCCATCATTACATATCAATACCAATGTTTTAATTTGTAAAATATAAAAGGGGAAATTATAAGGAAATCCAAAGCTATTTCACTAATCCCTCTAGCCAAAGTAAACCACTGAGAGAATGAAAGAATTTATTCCATAAAATGGTCATTTATAATATTAACTAGCACTTCTAAAGACTTTCAAAAACAGGTCTGCATGCCCGGGTAAATCTTTGAAAAACTAAAAGCAGCTCAGTTGCTCTCAATCCCTTGAAAAAGTTCACATTAAAAGGGTGAAAATTCACTACCTTCCCTTTCACGGAGAATAGACTCACATGAATGACTTTCCAAACCGACTCTAATATCCTACGGAGTTATTTATTTCAAAAGTAAGTCTTCAAAGCTGAGGAAAATGTACAGCGTGCACACACTGTTTATCTCTACAAGATGGGCATATGGAAAAACTTAACAACCATCAAGTATTATCACAGCGCAAAACAAACACGGACGCACACAACAGGGATAAACACAGTGAGGACTGCTGGAGGCGCACGGAAGAGTTTAACAAACCGCAACGTTCAAGAGACCAGGAGGGCGGTGGTGCTGACCTGGACTTACACAAAGATCGTGTGCCAAAGAGTCCGCCATTGCTTCTAAAATACAACACAGGTTTAGACAGGGTTAATTTGAGAAGCAGCCCTTAAAGAAAAGGAAAGAAGAAAAACAATTCCTGTATTGTATTAAAAACTCCAAATAAGCATTACGGATTCAGAGGAAAGAAGGAAGGAAGGAAGGAAGGAAGGAAGGAAGGAAGGAAGGAAGGAAGGAAATAATTAAAATCATAAATTAAATAGCCATTAAGGGATATTCAAATAAAAGTACAGTTGAAAATCACTTTAAAATATTTATTATAAAGCAACCAATTTAGCTTATTAAAAACTTTAATGTATACAATATAAATTACTAAATTTAAACAATTTTTAAAATAGAACCCATTTTTGCAATGGCTTTTAGGTAAAAAAGAAAAAAAGGCACTAAACCTACATTTTAAAATGCAGAATTTTGCAATTACCTCCCTAAATCCCTTTTCAAGTGCTCTAATATCAAAATATAAATTATTTTAAAAGTCTCCTTTTTACACATGAAGCTCTAAAATTAATAATTCCCCCCAAATTTCTGAATATCAGAGGCCACGAAGAAAAATTCTCAGGTGAGTAGAAAGACAGAAAAGTAGTCCCAAGGAAATAAAAGCACTTTCTGTCCAAAGCTCTTATGCACTAAATACAGAGGCTGAAATAAGCTTGGATGTTCTTCCTATTTCCTTTCGTCCTCCAGTCATTACTTTAACAGGCAAAGAAAAACTAAACAAGCAGAGCGCTTTGACGGAAGCGCATACTTTCCACACACTCTAAGCGTCAAAGGCCTGTTTAGAGAAAGGCCAAACAATCTACTGCATCTTAGACATAAGGGCCAGAACTGGGTTATGCTTCTGACTAAGGAGTCTATTTCTGCCTCTGCCAAGGCCTCATTTTGTAACTTCAGAGAAGAGATTTATCTGTTCCTCACTTGGCTTTAAAAATAAAGATGCAGCCACATAACCTCTGCTTGGCTCCTTAGAATATAGTGAGGCTACAATAAATAATGCCCATAAATGCTTTGATCTCTTCAGGAGGATAAGAATGAATTCTGACGTAGGCAGGAGAGGCTTTAGCGGTTCCTGAGAGAGCTGTGGTAAGTCGAGGTGGAACACAAGGAACAGATAAACCACCAATCCCTGGAAAACGCCTGTTAACCCTTCTTATTTATTTTCCAGGTAAAAATGGTCTTTGAAACTAAGCCCATAATCTGCCATCTAGATCATATCCAATTTTCATTTCTCTTACATCCACTTATGCCGTCACTACAAATTACAACATCTGAGCAGGTAAGAGGCAGCTAGAGTAACTAGACTCATGATTGGAAAACCAGAGGAAAAACCAGGGTGCTTGATTTCTAGGCCTAGCTCATCTCTTGACATAAAAAAAGAAGAATTAGAAAGTTAGTTTAAAAAGTAAGTTTCAGGCCTCTTTATAGTCCCATCTGCCTCTCTCATGAGAAGTCATCAATATGGCTGCCAAGATTTCTTGGTGGAAAAACGATTTTGCAAGATGAAACAATTGCATTTAATTGACCTTAGTATTGGATATATGCCAGTGCTTGCACTGAAGTTACTGGGCACAGGGGTTCCAACTGAAACTTCTCTCTAAAGTCTCTCATGTCTGTAACGCACATAATTTCTATTTTCTTACTACTGGACATAGAATGATGCAACAGTTTCTTTGTTTCTTTCTTTCCCCAGACACTTGATTCACAATAGCCACACATTTCAGATTCACAAATGCCAGATTCTTACTAACATACTACATGACAACAGAACAGCATTTAAAGATTTATAATGTGACATGAAATCACCCAGAGTAAAAAAAAAAAGAGAGAGAGAGAATAACTGAGTATATAAACAATCTTAGCAAAACTTCTATATTTTGACATAGTCTGTGTTTGTTCCATTGACCACAATCTTAATCCTTAGGGTTTGAGAACCATCTAACCAATCCCCTTCTTCTAGGAAAGAGTAGTAGATCACTTTAAATTCTTCTAGCTCTAACTGATTCTGATATGTCTGTGTGTGCGCGCGCACTACCAGGATGCCTGAATGTGGTGTTACGTTATCTTACAAATCTTAGTGTACGTCATTAACATATTGGTGTCGAGGTCAATAATAGGGCAAAGACAGTAATGTACCTCTGCCTGTCAAGGTTGCGCCTCCCTTTTTATGCTCTATAATGGGAGGCACAGCTCTACCTGATGAATCAGATCATAAAAATGAAATGTCATAACTTTTCTCACTCAAAGTCATTTAATCTCTCTGAACATCGGAAAAGGCAGTTTGCCTAAGACTGAACACCAAGTACACTGCAGAACAGGGATGTGAGCTTCAAATGTCCATGTTTCTTCCACCTGCCAGGGGGCCTCCCCCCGCGGGCAGTACTCTCCACGCTACAGAGGAAGTCACGGCAGACTCTGCCGCCCCGACCCTCCCTGTCACAGTCCCGCGAAAGGAAGTGGTGAGATGGGAGCACTGTCTGGCTGCTCTTCCCCATCTAACTCTGGATGTATGTCTCCCATAGAAATAGAGCTCACGTCATAAATGGCAACTAGAATCCACGTTCTGTGGAGGTGCAGCTGTGAGAGAGTACCGGGGTAAGCTTTCCTGGCATATGAATACTTAAAGGGGGGGGGGGGTCAACATTGTATTTGCTTAATTTTGTATCGCACCCAAGAATACAACTCAAAAATCTGTTAACGTGTGAGAAAGCAACTCTTCACTTTTTAAGGACTTGAATTAATTTTCCTGTGTGAGCTGATGTTTTCACAGAGAATCTGAGCACGTACAGAAAACAAAAACAGCTCCTTTTTGAACACTTTAAAACTGACACCCTGCCAACGTTCCTAACATACGAACACCTTATTTTTTTAAAGATAAAGAAAAAAGAAAAAATCAGCCTCTGGAAATGAGAGATAAAATGGTAAAATGCATGAATATAAACTCTCCACAGTGTAATCTACATACGGAAAAAGAACTGGGTAAATTATCAGAGTCCAAAAGAATCTGAGATCCCATCGCAACCAGGAAGCAGACCTATCTCCAACAAGAATTTAGAATATATTTAACCCTAGAGACCCCAAGTTCATTCCTTTCAGTCATGTCCCCTTATTGCTTCAGCTGGAAATCCAAGGTACACAGTGGTAAATTTGCTTAATTGGCAACATTAGGGATCTCCAGGCCTTTAGGTTCTCTGGGCTTAGACAATTGCTAGAGAAGAGCTCGAAAAAATGGAGTGGCTTATTCTCCCTCCCTAAAGGATGTTCTTGTAACTGCATATAACCTTTCCCTGGGAGACTTCAAAACAACTGATTCACCTTTTTTTTTTTTCCCCACTAAGAGCAGTATCTCAGTCTGCCTGAAACTGTGCACAGGGACAACCATTATTTAATTAACTCTAGTTGATGATCATTTTGTATCAAATGGGGTTATATAAATAAACTAACTTCCTAACATTCTTGTTACAGATTAATTTAAGAGCAAATAATCATTACTGACCTAAAAATAAAAGCATAAACTATGCTGGGCCAGGAAAGAGTTCTGACAAATCTTATCTTCCAAAAGTATGAAAGGCCCAGTAATTGCAAGGTTAGGAATATTTCCCTGTAAAATTTTTCGATTTATGTTTTTGACCCAAGATGCACTAAAAAAAGAAACAAAAGCTCCCCAGACTACCCTATCAAGCAGTCAGATAGTTAGTGATCATATTAGTAGGCAAGGAAAATTAATGAATAATGATCTATTTATATCTTGGATAAAAAAGAAAGACATCTTTCTTAGGACCAACACAATCAAACATACTGAGTATCAACTACCTTCCGTAATAAAGCTTCCATAAATAAACTTGAAGAAAATTCTTCTTCACTAGCAAGCTATGTTCATCCAGGTCTTTCTAGAGTATTAAGTTTTCCACGTCAGAGATGATTCAGCTCCACTGCCTACTTCAGCCCAATGGTGACGGGGAAGGACAGGATCATCAATCCATCGGCAGGTTCCCCCAAGCAGTCTCCATGAGGAGCCTGTCCGTATTGGCTACGAAGGGGCCAAAAAAGACTATGTCACGGCCCTCTGCCCTCTGCCCTCTGAGTGCCTTCTATTTAACTTGTTGGAGAACAAGACAGTTCAGTGGGGGTCATTATCTTTCAGGATGCACAGAATTGAAACCTACCTAATTTAAACTCAACTTCGAGTTGAAAAACTTCACAAAATTAGCCATGGAAATGCCATCCAAATGTAATTGGAAGACTAAATAAAATTTGGCATAAGTGCTGACGTTAAGTGGCATTTTACTCAAAAGCATCCAGATGGGGGGGGTGGGGGGATTGGTATTTGTAGTACAGACTCAAAACAAACATGAAGAAACTTCAAATAAGGAAACGTGTGAGGACAGAAAAATAAGATCATGTGTTGAAGCAGTCATATTATTTTCCACATTGACTTATTTTTAAATAAATATTCAAAGCTAAATACAGGAATACTACAGGTAGCTCTGCACCCTAACAAACGTGATCTAGGATGGTTTTTCTCCTCAGTGAATTAATTATTTAACAACAACATTTGACAAAAGTTTCCTGAGTGTCTACTACAGGCCAGGCTCTGTACTAAGAAATACACTGATGCACAAAAGAGCATGGCTCCTGCCATCAGGGATCTTGAGAGCAGACGAGGAATGTGACATCAACGACACTATGATGGCAGGGCAGTATGGAACAGGACGCAAGGACACCAAGACTGCAGGAAGACCTATTTGAGAAGGTGAAGTTTAGGTGGAGACCCGAAGGCTGTGCAGAAATTAGACAAAAAAGAGGCGATGAAAGAGGCAGAGGAACGGTATGTGAGATAGCTCAGAGTTCGGAGGGAGCTAAACAAAATGCAAAGGCATCAACTTCAGTAGGGCTCGGGCAGGGACATGGGGAGCAGGGGTGCAAGATGAAGCTGGAGAGAGAAGCAGAACCTGATCAAGAAGGGCTCTTCCCTAAGGACAAGCAGAAGTCGCGGCAATGCTTGGAAAGGGAAATAACATGACCAGCTTCTCATTTTTTGGAAAGATCACTCAATCTACAGCACGGAGTATGGAATAGTGTACTGCAGGAGTAAACGGTAGAAGGCTACTGTCACAGTTCTGTGAGAAACGATAGCTCCTTCGACTGGAATGGTAGTGGGTTCTAAAGTAAAAGAGATGAAGAAAAATTCAGGAAGGATTTAGGAGGCAAAATTGTCAGAATTCTGCTTGGTAATGGAATGTAAGGAGGGAAGGAGAAGAAGGAGCAAGGGTATCTTCCAGATTTCTGGCTTGAACCACTGCAGGGAGATGAAGTCACTGCAGGCAGGATAGGCTTGGAGGAGGGGTGGGAAAGTAATGAGATCAGGATTGGGAATAAAACTTAAAATATTTGGGAAGCCAGACTGAAGTGGGTTACAAAGTGAGTAGGAGGTAAAAAGGAGCGAACAGGTGTAATAGGGAAGAAGAAGATTGATTGGTAAATAAGTAGTTGAAGTAGAACAATTTTTAAAGACAAAATTCAGCACACTTAGGAGCCAGTAGGAAGTGAGATAATAATAATAATACAAGGACCTTTCTTTTTGAGTGTTATGTACAAGCCATAGAGCTTAGCACTTTCATGTACTGGATACTATTCTAGGCACTTGGAATTACAGCAGTAAAACAAAGAAATAAAATTCCTATTCACATGATCCTTAATTTTTGTGTAGGGGAACACATACAACAAGCCAGTAAACAAATCAGATAATTTCACATAGTGACACTGTACTAGTGGAAATTAAGCACAGTAACGGGACTGAGTGTTTATGGAGAACTGCTTTACACGAGGAGCGCAGGGGAGGGTTTGTATGAGGCAGCAGACATTACCTGAAACTGGAAGAAGCCTTAGGTGAGCATATTGTCATGCAGAATGGAGGAGAGAGTTATTTAGGTAATGAAACAAGATTGCTGGGTAATTCTCAGAGGATAGACGAGGTGGGTGCCCATGTATTTATAGTAATGTTAATTAATCTGCCTCACTATATTTTTCTCCAACTGAACTCAGCAGCTCAGGAGCAATCACTGGAAAAGCTCAAAGTTACCCACAGTTGGGAATTTACCAGGCAGATATGACTGACAGTGGGGTGCAAAAGTTCAGTAAGAGAGAAGTTAGAGATATGATCCATGGAATCCAAACTGAAGAGAAAAGATAGTGAGGAACTTGTCCCATATAATTGCTAGTCCCCATTAGGCCGAAGATTTGGCATATAAACTGGAAAGATAAATTATGGCCAAAGAGGAAAACATCTGAACTTCAGGACAGAGCTGAAAAGAGGGTAGAAAAGTGTCATGGAAGAAAAGGGTTTCAAAGATGTAATTTTTTATTTTTATGGAAAGACAGGGGTATTAGAAGAAGAAGAATGGGACAAATGGAGATACAAATACACTAGTCCCACCTTATCTGCTGTTTTACTTTCTTTGGTTTGAGTTACCCCCATTCAACAGTGGTCTAAAACTGTTAAGTAGAAAATTCCCGAAATAAACAATTCATAAATTTTAAGTTGTGCCCCATTCTGAGTAGCGTGATGAAATCTCGTATCCCTTTGGCAAATGTATCTCCTTTGGCGAATGTATCTCCTTTGGCGAATGTATCCCTGTGGCGAATGTATCCCTGTGGTATATGCTACCTGCCCCTTAGTCACTTAATAGCCGTCTCAATTATCGGATCGACTGTTGTGGTATCACGGTGCTTGCGTTCAAGTAACCTTTAGAGTAGCCTGATGCTATGTCACAGTGTCCACGTCATTTACCTCACTCCACCCCACCTCGCAGACACTGTCTTACCTTACATCATCACAAGGAGAAGGCGTACAGTATGACACATTATTTTTGAGACACAACATTCACACAACTATTTAAAAAAATATATCTTCTAGAGAGAGAGAAGGGAGAGAGAAAAACATCAATGTGAGAGAAACATCAGTGGGTTGCCTTCCACAAACACCCCAGCCGGGAACTGAACCCACAACCCAGCACATGGCCTGACTTGAAATCAAACCCACGACCTTTCGGTTACGGGACGATGCTCCAACCAACTGAGCCACACCGGCCAGGGCTCGAACAACTTTTACTACAGTATATTGTTATAATTGTTCTATTTTTATGATTAGTTATTTTTTAATCTCTTACTGTGCCTAATTTATAAATTAAACTTTATCATAGACTTGTACATACAGGAAAAACATAGTATATATAGGGTTTGGTACTATCTGTGGTTTCAGGGATCCACTGGGTGTCTTGGAATGTATCCCCCATGGATAAGAAGACAAAGAATGAAGCAGGGGACATGATAGCACAGAAAAACAACAGTTGGTTTAGCTAACTAACAAAAGTATACTCCAAGAAGCAGAATATTTCACAGCAAGAAATGGTGGTCTGGAAGCAGCAGGGGGTACTTAGGAGGACAATGGTCTCGTGACAGAGAAGGTGAAGGAAAATGAGAGCATCCTCTCAGAAGGGCTGTAGGGGAAATGGCTTCCCGGGGAGAGCCAGACCTCGAGTCAGGAGAAAAGCCTTCCTACGAGTGGATTACCAACGCTGAAATTTCAGACAAGCCTGCCACCACTGACATCTGAGCCTTGTGTGAAGGAACCACTTCTCAGGGTGGGATGTTCTCCATCTATGCTTCTCTTTTGCTGTGATTCCTCTAATATGACATTAACATAGTAGGGAAGAAATCCAAGAGAACCACTAGTCTGGAATAAACATCCTTTCAGACAAATTTTAAAAATTGTACTGGGGGAAAAAAAAAGCAAGGCTGCCATGTTGACATCAGAACAGTCAAGCAGTTTATTTAGAGAGTCATTTGAACAAGGCAGACACAGTTTAAGGACCCAAGGGGGGTTTTCAGTTTCCACCATCTGGTTATTTCCCCAGTCCTCTGCCATGCATCACAAAGCTCTCTGTGAATCCACTTAAAAAGGAAAGGGCAAATACTCCTTTTTATTTGCTTCAACACTGCCCTCAATAAAAGGTGGTACATCCAAAGGATAAAATAAATATTTAGCCACAAAAATCACAATGCAAAAATATATTTATTTATGTGGAAAGGGGTTCTCTTTTCATTGTTGAGTATACAAAGCAGATTATAAAATAAGATGGTGAATATGACCTCATTATGCAAACAATAAATTTTTTTATTGTGGTAAATTATATGTAACATAACATCTACCATTTTAACCATTTTCAAGTGTACGTTTCAGTAGCATGGAACACATTCACGCTGCTGTGTAACCATCACACAATCCATCTCCAGACCTTCATCTTCCCAAACTTAACCCCTGTACTCACTACACGAAAACAATGAATTTTCACATATGAAGATAGAAAAAGTCTGAACAGGCATATACCAAAATGGTTAATGGTGGACAGTGCAATTATAAGTAGTTTTACTTTTCTATTTCTGAGTCCTATATATTTTCTGACTTTTTTCTAAAAGAAACTGCATTTCCCCTTGGCCAGATATCATCCTGATACACCAAGTTTGCAGGTTCGATCCTCAGTCCAAGCACATACAAGAAACAACCAAGGAATACATAGATTAAGTGAAACAACAAATCGATGTTTTTCTCTCTCCCTCTCTTTTATTCTCTATCTCTCCCTTCCTTTCTCTCTCTAAAATGAATAAAGAAAAATAAAGAAAAGAAATTGCATTTCTAGTACAATTTAAAAAATAATTTTTAATTATTTTTTAAAAAGACATTGAAAGTTCAAAACAGACTGAGAACTGTCAGAGGTCAAGAACATTGGGGGCTAGATGAAAGGTGAAGGGATTTAGCAAAAAATATGTATATATAACAGATAGACACGGACAACAGTGTGGTGTTAGCCAGAGGGAAAGCGGTCTGGGAGGGAGGGGGCAGGTGAAGGTGGACAAAGGGTAGGAAGACAAACACGGAAAGGGACTTTGCTTGCGGCTACGGGTCCACAATGCAGTGTGCAGATGATGTTTTGTTGAGTTGTGCACTTGAAACCTGTATGATTTTGTGAACCAATGTCACCCCAATAAATTCGATTAAAAAAAAAGAGAGAAAAACAGTATTAGGGGCCATGCCCATCATCTTCTGTAGGTCCAGACTAGTAACTAAATGGTATTCTATGAAGGATCTTAAGCAACTCAAATTTTCTTTGTTTTTTTTAGAATGAAAAGAAAAAGCCAACACATCATCAATTGCCTAATAAATATTGCAATACTTAAGAATAAAAATGATTACTGCAGCATAGATAAATAGATTAACTGTTTAATTACCCATTTTTCTCGTCTTCCTAGGAATAACAACCCCAATTCTTAGCTGGATACATTAATGCCCAACCAATATTTCCTGGCTGCCACTCTTGCAGTTAGTTGTGGCCATGTGACTAAATTTTAGCCGTAGAGGAAGTGCTCTTAAAGGGAAAGGGCACATTCTTCTTCTTCTCTCCTTCTTTCTACCTGTAATACTGAACCAGCAGGCAACATGCTAGGAATGAGGAACCAGGGAGCAATAAGATAGATCTCTCTTTGCCCTGGCTGGTGTGGCTCAGTGGACTGAGCGCTGGCCTGTGGACTGAGAGGATGCTGGTTTGAATCCCGGTCAGGGCACATGCCTGGCTTGCAAGCCAGGTCCCTAGTTGGGGGCCTGGGAGAGGCAACTAATTGCTGTTTCTCTCTCTTTCTCTCTCCTTTCCCCTCTCTCTAAAAATAGATAAATAAAATCTTAAAAAAAAAAAAAGATCTCTCTTCTTTTATTACATGCAGTCAACCTAATGTTAACTGATAAAATTACCTTCTAAACTGTTTTCCTTCCAACTTGTCTTATATTCAGTCCTATACCTTTATCAACAATGATCATTTAAAAAAGTACCAGTGGAAATTGATAAATAATAAACATGACCAAATTCAAAGAATACCAGCTCCCAACCTTCTTCCCACTTGAATTCTCTATAAAATTTGCCACTGTCAACCATACCAACTTTCTGAAGCTCTTTTTCTCCATTGAATCAATACTTTCTAGAGTTTGCTTCCATCTCTTCATTTGCTCCTTTTCAATTTCCTTACAAGTCTCCTTTATAATCTTATGATGGTCAATTTCTCTAAACTGTTTTGACTATGATTAATTTTTTGTATGTATTTAATGGCTCTTTTAGTAATCAAGATTTCCCTGAAGCAATCCACTATGGACTTAATCATGTCTCTCCAAAATATATGTGTTGAAGTTCTAACCCCCAACTTGATGGTACTTCAAGATGGGACCTCTGAGCTCTGTCGAGTTGCCTGGAGCATTGTCTCATAAACTGAAAGGTTTTAGGTTCCATCCCCAGCCAGGATACATACCTAGGTTGTGAGTTCAATAACCAGTTGGGGAGCATGGAGGCAACCAGTTGATGTTTCTCTCATTGATGTTTCTCTCTCTCCCTCTCCCTCTCTCTTTTGCTCTCTCTAAAAGCAATGAAAAAATGTCCTTGGGTGAAGATTTAAAAAAATTAAAAGATGGAACCTCTGAGAGGTAATTAAGTTTTGATTAGATCATGAGAGTGGGGCCCTCATGATAGAATTAGTGCCCATATGAAGAGACACCAAAAAGCTTACTACTTCTCTCTCTCTCTCCACCATGTGAGGACATAGTGAGAAGGTAACCATACGTAAACCAGGGAGAGGAACCGAATTAGCTAGCATCTTGATCTCAAGCCTCTAGAACTGTGAGAAAACACATTTCTGTTGTTTAGGTACCCAGTCTATGAGATTTTTATAGCAGCCCAAGAATACTAATATACAGTCATTTATTCAATTATTACTGAATACATAATAACCAATTATGTATGGAATGTTTACTACATGCCAGGAATGTTACATATCTTATCTCTAATCTTCTCAGCAACCCCACAAGCTAGAGATTATTATATTCGTATCAGAGATAAGAGGCCTGAGGCCAGAAGGAGAATTACCCAAGGTCCCATAAAGGGTAAGTGAAAGTCAGACTTTGAACCCAGTCTTACTCTAAAGCTTACTACCCATTATATACCCCAGGGCATACACAAGTCTCTGCTTCCAGGAGTTTGTGGTGTTTTGGAGAGAAGATCCAGATATAAAAACTGAGTAAGTCAAATGGTTAATAATAGTACATGAGAAAAACACAGAAATAATAAGAAGTACAAGGAGGGAAAGATTGCTAAGTATGAGAGATCATGAAATGCTTCAATTTCTCCTGCATAAACATATAGAAAATTACTTTTAAACCAAATCCTTCTTGAAACCCATCCAAACTAAGTAAATGAAGTAGTAAGAGACATTACAACTTTGAAATAAAGATTAAAACCTTAATAGAACTTACGCTGACATTTAAATTAGTACCTTTTAAAAGTCATCAAAAAATCAGTTTCCTCCTATAAGGCATTCCACAGGAGATTTGTTTAATCACATCTTTATCTTTAGGGCAAAAAAACTACACAGAAGCTTAGTTTTTCTAAATTGTCTACTAAAGTTAACCAATTACGGATGAAGAAGCTACAGGAAAAATTTTTAACTCTTTTCTAGAAGTGTGTGAAATTAGATTGTCTGCTTGTTCTTGAAAATAATTTGAAAAGATCTGAAAAATTTCTTCACAAAAGACCTATAAATGGTTAAATAAAAATTTTTTTTAGAATTTTATTTTATTCAATCAGAAGGATTTTTTTTAAAGATTTTATTTATCTATTTTTAGAGAGAGGGGGAAGGAGGGAGAAAAAGACGGAGAGAAACATCAATGTGTAGTTGCCTCTCACTTGGCCCCCACTGGGGATCTGACCTGCAACCCAGGCATGTGCCCTGACTGGGAATCGAACCGGTGACCCTTTTGGTTCACAGCCTGCACTCAATCCACTGAGCTACACCAGTCAGGGCATGGTTAAATAAAATTTTAACAACACATAGATTAGACAGAAATATGGGATTCACAGGACCCAGCCTCAATTTTGGAATAATATACTTTAATTTTCTTAAAATTATAGTTACTTAACTACTAAGCAGTTTTTTAAATAGATAATTCCAGAGTTTAAAAATCTTAATGTGGGATGTTTTTATGAAAATTCAAAATCTTCCATGGAAATCTATGATAGCCTATACAATGTAGGGGAGGAAATCCAGTATTAATCTATATAAGTAAATTCAATTTGTATATCCTATTGGTTGTTCAAAGAAAATATTTAATTTCTAAACCAGAAAAGATCTATTTTAATAATGTCTTTTAATTCAACAAAAATTTAGAGCTATTACTTATAATTTGATTTTGTGACAAAAATATTACATTTTCAGTATAAATATAAAATATGTTCATTACTGGAAACTTGGAAAATGAAGAGAAGGATAAAGAAAAGAGCACAGCCATTAACATTTTCCTCACGTAGCATATTTTTGTCTTTTTTAATTTTGATCATTTTTTATAAATTAGATATTCAGTATTCCATATTTTCTTTTTTATTTTTCACTCAAACATACGGAATTTTCCCACATTATTATAAAGACTTCAAAGAAGTCACATTTAATTTTAGTCAACGTAATCCGGTCATTCACATTCAGAGTAGTACAGGTCTCTCTTAGATCTCTAAATTTAAAAATATACAGTAAGTCAGCCTCAGATATGCTAAGTTTAGATCATGCAAATTTCTACATATATTCCTCATCAAATATCTGTTTTTAAAGAATATCCCAAATTTTCCAATTAGAAAGAAAAATAAAGATTCAAAAAGAATGTTAGACACTCCATTTGAGTTTTGATAATTTAACCAGGACACGTTTTTCTTGTCTGTACTTTATACCTGTTACATATTTTTATATGTAGTAGCGACTGGGAGCTAAAGTGTAATGGTGCCACAACTGTACAGCAGGTGAAAGTCACTTTAGCCCGCCATTCAAATAGCACTACTGAGTTCTGAGGGACAAACGAGATAGAAAAGCCTCCAGGCAACTCGATCAGAGACTGCTAAGTCTCCACAAGGCAGACTCACCCACAGTAAAAAAACAAAAGCAGGGCTTGAAACATGCCCAAGGAACTTTCACAGGGTTCATTTCAACACCAAAGAAGGAAAAGATAGCCATTGGGTAAGATTATCACACCAAGGCCAAGATATCGTATTTGTTTTCCTAAAAGGACACAGAATCAATGTATCAATCAAGTTTGGTAAATTAGTACAAGGTTGTTGTCAAGCAGAACAGTATTTATAACTCACTGATTCATTTGGGCACTGCTTCATAACCCAGCTCTAAGAATACATATGGATGGAATCTTGGGTGCCTGACCACTGCACTCATTTAAGAATTACTTTTAGAAAGTGTGCCTTTCTTAACTTCAACTAAGAAATAGAAATATACATTTGAAATAGTTTTAAATGTTTAAATAAATAATACTACGTAGCATTAAAAAAAATCACAGTACTTTCTTTGTTATCCTTCAAAGTCAGAGAAAATTGTATTCCAGTTAATCTAATACTATAATTCAGTTTGTTCATCTGTTAAATAAGACTTTCATGGATTAAATGAATATTTGTAAAATACTTGGAATAATACTTGGCACATAGATTAAGTGCTATAAGTGTAATTAATCATGTGATATAATTGTGGTACATGAAATTTCCAAAAATGTCTTCAGGCATATGTCTGGTCCTACATGCTCTTCAAGAACCTTACCACTGCCCTTGAACCTAGATGGACACATGACTTGTTCTGATCACCAGAGAAGGACAGAAATGTTGTCCTGGGGCATGGAGAGAGAAACGAGAGCTTTCCTAGCCAAGAACCAGCAACAGCTGCCAAATACGTGAATGAATCATCTTTAGACAGCCCATCTCCAGCCTTTGGTGTTCCAGCTTCAGACACTGTGGAACAAAGAGAAGCCATCCTTGCTGTGCCCTGTCCCAATTTCTTATCCACAAAATCTGTGAGCATAATAACTGATCGATTTATGCCACTAAATTTGGGGATAATTTGTTACACTGCCATTATTACTCTGCTATAAAATTGCTACACTTAGGATTTGCCTTTCAACTGCAATCAAAAAGATTTTGCAGTGGTGTATGGAAAGAAACTTCACAGGGGGATCTGATCATCAATTCCTAACTGGGCAGGCCCTGGTGGATAGTCACACTCCAAGCATATTGACTTGTTTAGTAAGAGGTTTATCTTTGCCTTAAGCAAGCCTAGACCATTGTTTCTGTGCATCTAGGTTAATACACCTTTTGAAAAATTTTTTTTTCAAACTCCTCAGAAACCACCTTCAAGAGAGGACATAATCTTGTTAATTATCCTGTAATCCAATCCCCAATTAAATTTCTTCCTTACATTCCCTCTTTAATTCCCAATGCATAAAAGAAGCTGCAAACTGTCATTCTGGGAAGTATTTTTCTCAGTCTGTTACAAAATTAAATGTTATGCAGACAGGGCTGAGATAAAACAGAAGAGAGACTCAAGTAGAAACAACTGTCAGGAATCCAACATACTTTTATAACAACGGCAGTAATCGTTACTGTCCTCTATGTGTAAAGAACTGCAAAGAGCCATGATTCAATACTCCTAAAAATCCTACGAAGATGCTATATCATCTCTATTTTATATCTTACATGCAAATCAGAAATAAAATAGCCCAAGACTAAAACTATGAAAAACCTACTTTCATCTTGCTTTGTTGACTCACATGGCACTCTTTGAATATTTGTAATAGATCACCATTATGATTATTGCTAATATAAGCCAGGGGTTGGCAAACTTTTTCTTAAAGGCCCAGATAATAAACACTGTACTCTTTGGGCTATCTATAGCTTTATCCCATATTCTTCTTTGTTGGTAAATTCGTCCACACACAGCTTAATCAACCAAATTTACAGCCGTTACCAGGCTGTGCCTCTACAGAACATATAAACAAACTTCTTAATCAGAACAAAAGCAGGTCCAGAATCTAGTTATTTAAACTGGAATTGGTACAGACATACCTACCTGTAGTTAAAATGACTGTCGAGGAGAATCATAATCTTAGTAGAAAAGTCGTTTTTCCAGTTTCCTCAAAACTACACAGATGCTGCTCAGCAACTTGGTTTAAAACTGAAGTTACATGACCTCATTTAAGAATAAGATGTCCAGTCTAATGCCAAATCACACACACACGTTTTCAAATTGAAGTTCCAAACTAGGTAGAATCTAATTACTTAAGTTCAAATTGGAAAAGGAAAGATTTTTGAGAGCCTGTAAATCAGAAAGCCCTTGGAAACTAGAATGAGTATTGGAGTGAAGAAATGAACTTATGTATACATATAATTTTTTATTAATTTTTCTTAGAAATGCAAAAGTAAATAAAGTTTAAGTAAGAAATAATAACTATAGGTTTATAGTTATAGGTAGAGAGCCTTCTTTACAGACTGAGAATAGATATGAGTTGATTACTAGTAGTTAAGGTGTTAGCCATATCATGTTAATGGAAATGAGTTGCCTTGCTAAATTAATTAGAACAGTCATCAATAAAAGTAACCAATCCAATCACTAAAAAGGCAAAGCTAACCAATTTGCATCCTCTGTTTTTGGAAATCCCTGAAAAATTAGATGTATTATTTCAAGAAATCTGATATTTTTACTATTGTATATTATTCTCTATATTTCTTGCATCCAAAGACAAAGAAACATAAATTTCTTTGTATCATGTACAAACAAAATAGAGCAGTTAACCCTACAGAAAAATCTATCACCCATAAAAATAGCATTTTTTCATTTATACTACTACATAATTGACAAACTCTATTTATTATAAGTTGAGCTTAAACAATGCCATACTCTGTATGAAACCTAAATTTCATGATAGCTACTCAAATGCTATAATATCTGCCAAATTCTACTTTTTCCTCAAATTATTCCAATATGACTTCAAACTAAGTGTCCACAGAAGAAGCTGATCAGAAGAAACAGCTCAGGTATACACATTTTCCAAGTGCTGGGAAGGGATCCAATGGCATTTGAAAGAATGACATTTAACCAGGAGCATCTATTTGTAAGTATCTGAATTCTGACACAGGAAATATTTCTACACCAACAAAACAGAGTCTATTACTCTAAAATCTTAAATAGTTGTATTAGAAAAACAAGGAGAAATTTGGTCTTGATAAATAAAATGAGTAAGTGTTCCAGGACCGCAAACAACTATAAGCTTCTCCAATGAAGTTCTATTACTGATGACGCAAGGTTTCAGTGATGTGTTACTCTGAACTCTATAGCATCTGCGGACTAATTCCATAGTCAAGCGGTTGATTACACTATATTGGTTTGTATTGTTTTGAAGTAATTTCTTATGTTACTCTGTGTCTTTAAAATCTTTTGAATTTCATAGCCATCCAAACATATCATTAAGTAAATCTTATGAACTACAGATTTCCTTAAAACTCTCTTTAGTGCTGTGGAAGGGCAGGTTTCAATGAGATACAGAGAGTTTTGAATACCAACTTAAGGATTTACACTTAATTCAGGGGATCATGGCAAGATACTGAAAAGGAGGAAAACAATTTTTTGAAGAATAATAATCTAGATGTCTTGTGCAGATTTGATTAGAAGGTTGAAGGACAAGAGGGGGTGGAAAACAAAATTAAGAAACTAGTCAATTATCCACAAAATAGGTGGCCAGTGCCTGAACTAGAATGATGGAGGGAAGTAGAAAATGGGCATAGAAACAAATAAATCGATTGAGGGAGACCAAAAATAAAGTTACAAACTGGTAATTTATTAAGTATGAAAATAAGATAGAAAGAATTGTTCAAAGATGATTAGTTTCAGTTCAGCAAACATTTGTAGAGACCCTACTTTGTGCAAGGCATTCAAAAATATAAACAGATTAACTCTCAAGGTGCCCAAAATCTAGTAAGGGAGACAAGGTCCAGAAAAATAATGGCCATAAGGAATGTAATAATATTTGTATAAACAACATGATATTGCACAATCAATCCTGAGTAGAACTAGGAAGACCAACATTTTAAGCCTCAGTAGTGGTTGGAATAATGATACTTTGGTAAAAAATGTGTATGCTTCCTTCAAAACGTATCTTAATCTATCCCCTTAAATCTCTTTCTACTAACAAAATCCAACCATAGGTCGCCTTTTGTTTGTACTACCTCTTCAGTCTCCCAGCATGAAACATAATCTCTCGCCCAGCTGCTCCTCAGCAGAGCAAATAAAATACCAAAATTTTAGCAGACTGCGTCATCACACTACTCTTTCTACTGTAAGGAGAGGACCTTGGTGACTTCCAATGACTTTGAGGGTCAACCTGTTGCCCACAAAACAGTCACTTCTCTAAGGGCTCCCATCCTACCTTTCATCTGAGCTCTTCTCATTTTGATTATAAAAGTTTCACATTCCTTTTTTATCCTGGTCAAAGAGATGTGTCCTTACTGTAAAGAAGAGCTGAGAAGCACCTGACTTCTGCAACAGAAAATCTGAGACTGCATATTGGCTCCGTCACCGCCTGGTTCTACGATATTGGACAAGTCAGTCTGCACTCTTATTTCTGTATCTGAGGAAATAAAGCCAACCTCATGGGGATATTTGAGGATTTATATGAAGTTTTTATAAAGTGAGAAGAGCCAGGATATAAACTTCTCTAAATATGAAGATGATTATAGATCCATATTAGGTAAAGTCAACTCTTTACCTAATGAATGATCAGTCCAAATGGTTCAGAGCCTATATCAAGGATCGGCTCCAGGTTGCTGACTCCATTTGTTTGTTTTGGCAAGCCAGGCTAATGGGGGGAGGGAGGTGGCATATTAGGTAAGTTTAAATCTATATTCATAAAGTGATCTCCGAAGACTGTGAAGTTTTTGGCTTGTATCCCTATCCAAGTCAAATGAACTGAAGTTTTCATCTACAAAGAAAAACAAAAGCCTTACTGGTCTTTTAAAGCTTGATTAGATTAGAATTCCCAATAATTGCTCCCTACTCTGTTTTTCAAAGCATTGTTAGTTTGGGAAACATGTTGGGGTTTTTTTTTCACTATTCTCTTCTTCTGTGTAAATATTTTGCTAGAGTCCTCCATCTAGTCATTCATTAGCTATCTATAACAGTGCTGTCCAGTAGAACGCTCCACAGTGATGGACATGTTCCGTATCTGTGCTGTCCAGTGTGGTACCCACTGGACACCTGTGGCTACTGAGCACCTATCATGCAGCTAGTGCCTCTGAAGAACTAATTTTTTCCTTTAATCTTAATCAATAAATTTAATCTTTGGTTAAATTTATTCCTAACTGTTTTATTCTTTTTCTTTTTATTATGAATGAAATTATTTTCTTAATTGCACTTTCACTGTCCATTGTTAGTATATGGAAAAAAACTGATTTGGGTATATTGATCTTGTATCCTACAACCCCACAGAACTCATTTATAATCTGTCTCTAACAGGTTTTTTTTTTCCTTTTGGGAAATTGTTTAGGGGTTTCTATAAGGTCATGTTATCTGTAAAAAGAAATAGTTGTACTCTTCCTTTCCAATCTGGTTGCCTTTTATTTCTTTTTCTTGCCTAATTGCCCTGGCTATAACCTCTAGCACAATGTTGAATAGAAGTGTCAAAAGCCATTATTGAAAGAATTTAAAGAAGACCTAACACCAAATGGAAAGACATCCCATGTTCATTGATTGGAGATTACTTAATATTGTTAAAATGGCAATACTCCCCAAATAGATCTAAGGAAAAAATAAATTAGAGTTCATTAAAACTTTGTAAATTTTGCTTCAATGACACTATCAAAAAGGGAAAAAACAAACTACAGAATGGGAAGTTGCAAACTACAGAATGGGAAGTTGCAAACCATGTATCTGATAGGGACCTACTATCCAGAATAAAGAGCTCTTACAACTCAACCATAAAGACAAATTACCCAATTAAAAAATAAGCAGGGATTTGAATAGACGTTCTCCAAAAATTATATACAAATAGCCAATATGCACATAAAAAGATATTCAATATCATTATTAATTAGGAAAATGCAAATCAAAACTACGGAACACAACTTCATAACTTCACACATATTAGGATGGTAGCTATTTTATATATATATGTATATATGTAAAATAAGTTCTGACAAAGAAGTGAAGAAATTCCCACCTCACACAGTGCTGGTGGGGACGTAAATTGATAGAGCTGATAACAGTTTGACAGTTCCTCAAATAGTCAAACACAGAGTCACTACATAATGTAGAAATTCTACTCCCAGGTATAGACACAAGAGAATTAAAAGCATATGTTCACACAGAAACCTGCACACAAATATTCATAGGAGCATTATTCATAATCGCCAATAAGTAGAAACAAAACAAATGTCCATCAACTAAAATATGGTATCCCCATACGATAGAAAAAAATGAGATACTAATACATAGTCCATACAATACGGATGAACTTTTAAAAACATACTAAGTAAAAGAAGCCAGACACAAAATACCACGTTTTGTGTGATTCCATTTGTATGAGCAAACAGGCCAGAGTAGGCAGGTACAGAGACAGAAAGTAGATCAGCGAAGGCCAGGAGCTGGGGGAGGGCAAGAGCCTGCAAATGAGTACAGCGTTTCTTTGGGGGATGATGAAAATGTTCTGGAATTCCACAGTGGTCATGGTCACACATCTCTGTGAAAACCCACAGAATTAAACCACTTAAGAGGGTGAATGCCATTGTATGCGATTTAGATCTCAATTTTTTAAAAGATTTTAAAAATTAAAAACAGAACAATAAACCTAAAAGTTAACCCTGTACCAGCCCAGGAGTTAAAGAGGCCAGATTCCACTTTATGAGTTTATCATCACTGCAGCTGTGCTTGTGATGGCAAAAGACTGAAAATAATTCAAATGTCCATCAGTAGGGGACTGCATAAATATATTTTACATCATATTATTAAATACTATTAATCTATTTTTTTAATTGGGAGATATACATATACATATGCAGGGTCAAGCACAAATAACACCCCTTTTTTATTACAAAATCTTTTATTACAAAATCATAAGCATGGAATTCTATAACAACAATATCACACTCAAGCACAACATATGACGTGTTAGGTGAAATGTTCAAATTGAAACTATAAATTATTACACCCATATTATTTCCCTACCAACCACACAAACAGGCCTTATTTCTGCTGGACTCTGTATACATATAAAAGCAAGGATTTCCAAGAAATACTGTTAAGTGAAAAAAACAAAGTACAAAATAGTATCTAAAGTACCTATACTACCCGTTATGTTAAAAATATACACACATACTCACATATGCTTATATATGCAATATTTAAAGAGAGAGTGACTATTTTCTAGACTGAAACAACTTTATATCAGTAGATTTAAAAACAGATAAAGCAACAACTTGCTAGAAGTTATTAAAATGACCTCAAAAGAAAACAGAAAACTTAAATAACTATTAGAAATGGAAAAACTACCCTGGCTGGTGTAGCTCAGTGGATTGAACGCAGGCTGCAAACCAAAGGGTCACTGGTTCGATTCCCAGTCAGGGCACATGCCTGGGTTGCGGGCCAAGTCCCCAGTAGGGGACATGTGAAAAGCAACCACACATTGATGTATCTCTCCCT
This sequence comes from Micronycteris hirsuta, assembly GCA_004026765.1. Taxonomy (NCBI): domain Eukaryota; kingdom Metazoa; phylum Chordata; class Mammalia; order Chiroptera; family Phyllostomidae; genus Micronycteris; species Micronycteris hirsuta. The sequence continues at coordinate 80,984 of PVJI01000820.1, read as the reverse complement.
CTCTTTCTCCTTCCCTTCCCCTCTCTAAAAAAAACAAAAAAAATCCAAAATCTTTAAAAAAAAGAAATGGAAAAACTAATTTCAAAACGACCCATACAAGAAGGTATTTGCAGTATATAGATACAATAAAGGGTTGGCATCTGTAATATATAAAGAACTGCTACAAATCAATAAGAAAAGCAGACAATCCAAATGGACAAAAACTTGGATAGGCACATCGCCAAAGCAGTTACACAAAAATGATGAACAAGCACATGGAAAAGGTGCTTAGTGTACTTAATCATCAAGGAAAGGCAAATTAACAGCATATTATATACTAAACATACCTACTAGAATAGCTAAATTAAATAGTTCAATACCAGGCCCTGGCTGGTGTAGCTCAGTGGATTGAGTGCAGGCTTGGAACCAGACGGTCCCGGTTCGATTCCCAGTCAGGGCACATGCCTGGGTTGCGGGCCAGGTGCCCTGTGAGGGCCATGTGAGAGGCAACCATACATTGCTGTTTCTCTCCCTCTCTGTCTCCCTCCCTTCTCATCTCTCTAAAAATAAATAAAATCTTTAAAAAAAAATAAAAAAATAAAAAAAATAAATAGTTCAATACCAGCCTCAGTAAGAACGTGGAGCAATCAGAACTCAAATGCTGCTAGTAAAAGGTGTAAATTAGTTCAACAACTTAACTGGTTGACAACACTAACATATGCAAACCCTGTAACCCAATAATTCAACTCCTATATTAAAAAGAACGTGTAAATATGTTCACCAAAGAACATCTGTAAGAATGTTCATAGTAAGTTCATAGCAGCCCTATTCATATTAGCCAAAAATTGGAAAGTACTCAAAAGTCCATTAATAGTAGAATACTATACAGAAAAAAGAATGAATGCAACATTATAAATGTCACAAATACATTGTTGAGTAAGAGATGCCATTTGCAAAAGAATTCAGGATGACAGCTACGGGGGCAGAGCAGAGGTGCTGGAGGGATCGAGCAAAAAAGAAAAGGGGCTCATGGACATGAGTAACAGTGTGGTGAGTGCAGGAGGAGAGGGGGGTATAAGAGGGCTAAATGGTGATAGAAAAAAATACAATAAAATTAAAAAAAAAAAAGAATTCATCCTGTATGATTCCATTTATATCGAATTCAAAACCAACCAAACCAAAAGCCCCTAAACTATGGTTTAGAAACTACAGTAGTAGTTACCCCAGGGGCGTGGGCAATAGCTGAAAGGGCACTCAATGGGGACTTCTGAGGTGGTAGTAATTGTCAGTTTCTTGATCTAAAATCAGGTTACATGGATTTGTTGAGCTGGTTAAAATTCATTGAGCTATACATTTATAATCTGTGTACTTTTTCCAAAGGAAAAATAAAACTCTTCCACCTAAAATTTCTATCAGGTACAGAGAATATAAAATAAGTTTTACCATACCTTCAGGAAAGAAAGAAATCCAACATTATACAAATTTTTCCAGATAATAGAAAATGAAGAAGCTACCAAACTTATCCTATGACCTAAAAGGTATAATACTAGAAAGAAAAATCATAGGACATTACTAAACCAAATATTAACAAAAGAAATCTAGCAATATATTATTTTTAAATAGCCAGACTGAGTTTGAGAATACAATAGTTAAACACTAGAAAATCCATTAACTTATTTTATTATATTAAGAGAATAAAAGAGAAAACCCAAACTCATATGATTTATCTCAGTTGCTATAGAAAAAAAAATTTATAAAACTCTACATCAGTTCACTCCTTTTAAAAAATGTCCACCCATCCAGCAACAAACAGAAACTTTCTAACTCGAAAATATGTGAGGAGTCCCTTTAAATCGGGAATAAAACAAGGTCCCACTACCACTACTTTTATTCAAGAAAGAAAAAGAAAAGTTGCCACTGTGTATGTTATGACTCTCTGCCTGGAAAAGTCCAAGAAAATCTACAAACCATTTTTGTAACAAGTAGAGCAAGTTTGCTGAACTCAAAATCTATATACAAAAATCAGTTTTTCTGTGACAACAACCAATTTGACTGTGCAATAAAAAATAACTCCCATTTTTTAAAAAAAATTCTTAAAAACCCATGAATGAGTTTAATAAAAGAGGTGCAGGATCGCTGGGGACAAAATTCTATCAACATCACTGAAGAACATTTAAATAAATAAATAGAGAGAGAAAAACCATTTTTCAGAATGAGAAAATTCAGTACAATAAATAAGTAAATTCTTCCCAATTTAATTTATGAACTCAATGTAATTCTAGTACGAACACAAAAGATTTTTTTATGATACCCCGTCACAGAGTTAGAGGGGCAGACTTCCAAATGATTGGGATCAGAGACAGGCAAAGAACTTTTTAAAAACTGATATCCTGATTTCTGAATTTTTTCCCCATTTCTGGTCTCATCATCTTTCAGGAATAACAGCTCTTCCCCATGAGCCTTATTTTTCCTAAAACATTCCAGAGTTTCTGAAACCAAACAAAACAATATTAGAATAAATATCTAAAGGTCAGATAAAAGCTCCCCACTGGAGGAGAGAAACACACTCAATCCGCACAGCCATTTGATTCTTACTAGACATTACAAAAATAATAATTTAAAACAAACAAAAAGCTCTCATTAGGACAAATCTTAACCTCAATGAAATCAAATACTTAAGTCTAGAAATCCCCACCAAAAGAAATGTAGAAAGCACATTACATATTTTACTAAGCCCTTGACAGTACTCCTATCAAATGTGAAGATAGAAAGACACTCCAGAGTCCAAGGAAAGTCTCTTTAGTATTTTCACATTATCAATCTCTTAGAAAACCTAGGGAATCAATTTTTACAGCATGAGAACAGGAAAAAAAAAAAAAGGAAGTAACCCAAAGAAATAGATAACAGAAAAAACAATTTAGCAAGCTCTTGGAAACTTGGGGGCATGTTCTGGAGTTTAGTATTAATGACATGATCAGCTTAGAATATCAACTTAAAGTAGTTTTGAATAGTGGTTAGGAAAATATCAGCCCGCAGGAATTTTCCACAGGCCTTCCCAAATTTATTAGTCATGGCAGCAAATAGGAATGGCCTAAGGAATATACTCTTACTATGTGCTATACTTTGTTTTGTTTTTCCTTCATTTTTACTTTCCTACTACTAGGCTTTTGTTCTTGGTAATGGTGGTGGGTCATTTTGTTTGTTTTGTTTTGTTTTTGAGATCCAAATGGTTTTTTTAAGGCTCTGGGCTATGCTAGCTTTCATAAGTGTATTTGCAGGCTTCTCTTCCTTTTACACCTCTGAGCCATTGCTCATTCGGTTCCTTTAAAGTAGAAGGTCCCTGGAAATCATCTGACAAATATCAAAATCCTACTCGACCTTCGTGGCACAATTTAAATGTCATTCCCTCCTTAAAGAATTCTACATTAATATTTAACTGCTCCTCTGTGTGTCAAGTGCTCTATAAAAAATTGTATTTTCATCTTCTCGACATCCTGCAAAGTACTGTTTTCTCCAGCCTGCAGAATGGGAAGCTGAGGCTCTGAGAGGTTACACAGCACAATAATAAGTCATGGAGTTGAGATTTAAATGGAGCCTCTCAGAGCTCATAGCCATGAATTTTATGGGACTTCATGCTGCCTCTGCTATAACCTTTATCACAGACTGACTTAGAACAAGTTATGTTAGTCCACTTTCGCAGGTTAAATGATCTTTGAAGGCAAAGGCTTCAAAGGCTATTCAGGCTTGAATCCTCCTGTGCTAGCACAGTATGTAGTATGCAGTACATACAACCCTCTAGCAGTGGCAGAAATCATGTGAAAAAATTAATACAATGTTCATTTTTCTCATAAAATCAGTTCTCATGTGACCTCAAGGCCATAAAAAATAAGTACCTGGCTTCCAGACAACAGGGTAACTGAGACCACAGTTGTCCTCCTATTATAGTGAGAAAATTGGACAAAATATACGAAAGAAGTATTGTCATACACTGGACAAAAGTCAGTGCAGGGCGATGACCCTTAAACAAAGTTAAATGAAAAAGGTAACTCCCCCAAAGGCCCCGGATGTCTGTCTGGAAGCACTATCTCAAATGCAAAACAGGAAGTGGAAACCCAAGCAGAGCACAGATGTCTTGTTGAGCTGAGGTGGGCAGAACTCAAAGATTCACCACGAGGAAAGATGGCATCTGCAGGACAGAGTACGAATGAGAAGGGAGTTGTACAGAGAAGAGCTTGAGAAATCTGCACAGGGGTCCTCTTGAGACTGAGTGAAAACTAAACAGCATATGCATAGAGTAAATACCACCCAGTCAAGCAAAGTGCCATGAGTGGTATTCCAAATAACATCCAGAACTCATAAAAGACTGTGAGGCATTTTGACCAGCTAGAGACCTTGACTATCTAGAGCACTGCACAGAGACGCCAGAAGAGTCACACCTTATTAGCAGAGCCAAACTGGCTCTAGGTAGTGATTCTTCCAGTTAGAGCACACCAGAATAACCTGCAGGGTTTGTTAAGACAGACTGCTAAGCGTCAACCCCACAGTTTTTGTTTCAGTGAGCCAGGAGCAAAGGTCTGGAATTTGCATTTCCAACAACTTCCCTGGTACTACTGAGGCTGTTGGTCTGGGCATTCAACACTGTAACATTCACTATATCCAGCATCCAATAAAAATTATCAGACATGCAAAGAGGCAAAAAAATGAGACCCATAAACAGGAAAAGAATCAGTAAATAAAACAGGCATGTACAGGAAGTGACAAAGATATAGAAATAGTAGTAAACACTTGTAAAATAACTAAATTTATGCTCATGAATGTAAAGGAACATATAACAAATGAGAGAAATTAAAGATACCAAACAAACAAACAAACAAAACAGAGGGTGGTATCTGAAGTGAAAAATTCATTGGGTAGACTTAATTGCAAATTAGACACAAGAAAAGGTGACTAAATTTGAAGCACAATGGAAATTATTCAAACCGAGGAACAGAGAAAAGAGACAAAATTAACAAAGGTTCATTGTCTGTGGAATGATAACAACTCATTTAACATACATGTAATTAGAATACCATGGATGGAGTCGAAGGACAGAACAATATTTGAAAAACTAATAGCCAAAGGTACCATCTATGATGAAAAATATTTTTTAAAAAACAGATAAAAGCAGCTCGACAAACAACAAGCAAGATAAACATAAAGAAAACATGCAAAGGCACATTATAATTAAAATGCTTTAAAAAGTTATAAGCAAACAATTTTAAAGCAATTCAAAAAAGACATTATATGCACATGGCTAAGAAAATCATTGAATTCTCATCAAAAACAATGCAAGCCAGAGCACAATGGAATGACAATTTTCGATTGCTACAAGGAAAAAACACAAAATACTGTCAAGTTAAAATTCTGTATCTAGGAAGAATATTTTTTAAAAATAAAGGTAAGCTTTGCTGTACATCTGAAACTAATACAGAATAATACTGAATATAAATTATAATTAAAAAATAAATTTAAAAAATAGTATTACTGATCACATAAAATGAATTGCAAAATCATTCAACAGGACAGAGCTTTACTCATGATGAGGAATATCTAGATCAAATTTAAAAATTAAGTTGCAATATTGCCAAATGAAGCATTACTTTGAAAGAGTGTGTTAACTCCAAATAAAGATTCCTTCAAATAAAAAATAAAGGTAAAATAAGGATTTCTTTTTAGAAAAACAGACTGAGAGAATTTCCTGCAAGCGTGTCTGCAGTATAAGAAATGTAAAAGAACATTCTTTAGCCTGAAGTTAAACGATGCCAGGTGAAAACCTGGATCCACACAGAGGAATTAAGAATTAATTTCCCGTTTCCCGTTCCCCCTGCCCCTGGCAACCACCGCTGCACTTTCTGTCTCTCCAAGTTTGACTACTCTAGGTACCTCATATAAAGGGAATCATATAGTATCTGTTGCTTTGTGACTGGCTTACTCACCATAATGTCTTCAAGGTTCACTCATGTTGTGTCAGAATGTCCTTCCTTTTTAAGGCTGAATAATACTCCACTGTGTGTATATATCACACTTTGTTTATCCACGCATCCACTGATGGACATTTGGGTTATCCTGCCCTTTGGCTACTGTGAATAATGCTGCTATGAAACACGAATGTACAAATCTCTCTCCCATTTCTCTGCAAACTTGAGATAATTACGGGAAATGCCAGAGAAGACCCTAAGTTGCAGACGGGAAGGTTGATGGGCAGGAGCTAACATTTTGCCAAAGAACCCCAGTGAACTACAGAGAAGGACAATAGGCAGTCACAGCAGCCTCGGACATGCCTAGATGACTTAAAGATTAACCAGTGGGGACCCCTCCCTGCCTTCAACCTGGCTTGGCTGCAGTCACAGGGAAACCCTGGCTTCCCATTTTACATTTCTAATGATAAAGCTAGGCACTACTAATCTCCCCGACCTGGATGTGATAATGATTTATAAGCTAGTGTTAATAGATGTATTTTTAAGATAAAAGACAGTGGGTAAACCATCTTGTATTAAAATAAAATAGAGATAAAACGTGGTAGTATAACCAGTGAATATATATGTTCAACTGCTAACTTACTCTGCAGGCAATGCCTTTGTTGTCTTAATATTTCAAAAGCTTTCTTTTTTCAAGATCATTCTTGTCTACCTAGCAATAACACACACTGAAATTACAACTGGCTGAAAATATTTAGCCAAGAAGCGAGAAAGGCTTTTTTCTTCAACAACAACAAAAAAAATAGTGGTTAATATGTATCTTTAAACCCCTTACACAGTACTTTACTTTTCCTTTCGAAGAACAATGTGGAAGTTAACCGTCTAAAAAAGAAAAAGAAGGAAATATGCAAAACTCTGATATTAAAGAGAACCCTGAAAGACTACATTCGACTTCACAATGCAGTTTCCAAGCAATTTCATTCGGACAACGTACACAAACAAAGGCGTGACTTTTGTAGGAATACACACCACGGTTAACACACAGTTAAATTCAGGACTTCCCAAGGTTTCTTTTATACTTCCTTTTGTAGTTTATATCACGAAAAAGTTAAGAAGAGTGATACTTGTTTACCATTTTAATAAAAGAGCTTCCCGGCACATTATAAGAAACAAAGCCTATCAACAGATTTTTAATCAGAGAAATTATAGCAAATGTCAACTTCCCAGCAGAGTGTCCAGCACTAACCAGGCAGTCAAACAACATCAATGAGCAAATGAGTAAAAGAACAAAAGAGTGAACAAACCAATGAACTTGGTTATTCCGATGTGTCTGTGTGTCCTTGTTTCACAGTACTAGCTGCTAATAGCTGCCATACGATCAATTGGGGTTTTGGTGCTAATGAAACTGTGCCAAATATGTAAATACTGTTTCCTGGAAACAACATGATTATCCTTTCTAAATTCCTATGTTAAGTACTTTTAATTTCAGAAAGATATTTTAGGAGTAGACAAGAATAAAGCTCCATGCAAAAGCAACAGGCATTTTTTTTATAAGAGATGATTCCTACTTCTCAATGTGTGGTCAAAGAGATTCTCTTCTTCTTAGCCACATGACAAAAAGTAAGATTAGTTATAAACAAATAGAAAATGCACAACCCCAAAAAACCAGACTGCGTCTTAAAAAATCAACTAGTTTTAGTCCCTATCTGATGAATAAATTTATTCTGCTACCACAGGCCCAGAAGGCAATTCAGCAGCACCTTGGAAAATTCACTACTTAATTCTCAATGCAGTCCATTCTGCTTTTTTGGACAACTCTCAGAATCGCAGAACTCTTCCCTATATGGAGCCGAAATCTATCTCCAGGTAACGTCTAACCGTTGGCTCTTATCCTGTGTTCTGGAGCCTCACAGATTCTAACCTCTCTCCTACAGGGCTGCCCATCAAATACTGGACGGCGGCTGTTATGACCCTTATCAGTTAGCATCCCTTCTTTCCTTAGCTTGCTTATATAAAAAATCCTTACTATTTTAGCCATTTTCTTCCGGATGTGCTTGAAGCTTGTTACTCCAGATGTAACAATCTAGTGCAATGCAGTCTGACGCAGAGAGAGTAAAGCAGGGCTATCCTCAGTCCTGCTCTGGACACTGTCGGTGTAGCCTCAGGTGTCACGGTGTTTTTCGGAAAGGAACATGACAAAGCCGTTCATACGGAATTTAGAGTTAACTTAGGACGTTGTCTCTTCTTTTCCTACGCCTACATCTCAGCCATTTCTCCCCCATTCTGAAACACATAGTATTATATATTACAATACAGACTTGTTCTTAGTAAAATTTATCTTCTTGGTCCAGCCCATCATTCTAGTATGTTTAAACCCTTTTTTGACTCCTGTGTCTATCAACTAATGATTTTAGCCATCCTTCCCCAATTTGTATTATCTACAAATTCGATCAGTGTGCCAGCTATATTTTCTTCCAACTCTTTGTTTATATAACATGAAGCTAAAGACTGATTCTTAATTCCTGTGGTATTCCAGAATCTTCCTTCCAAGTTAACACCTTTTCTTTTGAACACTCTCTCATATGGTTGTTAAACCAGTTACAAATCAACGTAACTGTATTATCATATCCTCTCACTCTTGTCCATTTTACCCACAATGATATCAGTGGTGGACCACACCAGAAAGCTGCATAAAATTAAGACACTGGTATTGTGTGATTAACAGTCTAGTAACCCGCCAAAGAAGAATAAAATGAGGTTAATCTATAATAACATTACTTTGTAAACTTAGGCTGGCTCCTAGACATCAACATTTTTCCTTCTGAGTACTAAACAACCATCTGCTAAATCATCCACCCTGAAACTGTCCTGAGGATTCACTTCAGATTCACCAGCGTAGAGAATGAGAGAGGGGAAAATCTACAGTGCTACTGCCTTAGGCTCAGCGAGTTGTTCTCTCTTCTCTCCCCTCGTCCTTCTGCCTGAAGCTCTATCTCCAAGGATCCTGACCAAGCTCCGGACAGAGGCAGAGGCGGAAAACACCAACAATGGGTTTTCCATATTTAAGTGCCCACCCAGCTCCTGTTCCCAAACGCCTTTCCCATATTTTTTATATCAATAAAAAGGAGGAATCATCTACTGTTTCGACTTACCTATACTACTTTTCTCCTCCATTAATATATGAAATACAGTTAACTATCCTGAAATGGTTTATATTAAGGTTTCACCTTTCCACGCTCTAAAAAGAAACAAATGTTAAAATCTTAACACAGCAATAGTCTATGAGCAAGAGAGATAGTAGCCTGAGATACAGCTATAAGTTAATACTTTACAGGTTCTGCTTCTCATTCTGTCCCCTCCTTACAAATTAGACATATGTACAGGCTTCTAGCTTTTAAAAATCCCAAGTACTTACAGATAAAGCATACTGTGATTCCTAAGCAAAAAGAATACAACAAAACTAAACTAACTCAAATATAAGTACCAATAAATAGTTCTTAGGCAATAAATAATCATACTCAATAATTGTGTGTGACAGATCAGAATTTAAAGTAGTGAATCTTATAGTCAATTAAAAAAGAAGAAAAAAATACAATTCATTTGTCCTACAAAGGTAACTCTAGCATTCGTTAAGAAGCTTCATAACTTCAAGCATTAATGCAGTCTAAGTCCTTCAGGTTTATGTTTCAAAAATGTTTCCGAAATTGCAACTCACTTAAATACTTGAGTGTCTACTACTTAGCTACCACTACACATGTTTCTAGAAGGCCCTACCCTTAGTTAGCTTTATTACAATGGAAAACATCTTAGCAAATTAGGAACTGGTTACATGACAAAGATAAAAAAAATTCAGGACAAAAACACATGGAATATTATGCTCCCTAATGATATTCTCTAAACAACCACTGGACTGAAGGATTTTGTTTGTTTACTCATTTTTGCTTTTTTTAAAATTGATTTGAGAGAGAGACACACACACACACAGACTCATTGTTCCACTCATTTACACACATTCGTTGATTCTTGGGTGTGCCCTGACTGCAGGGGCTGAACCCGCCCCTTGGTGTACCAGGACAATACTCTAACCAACTGAACTACCCAGCCAGGGCTTGCTTTTGTTTTTTGCCTGATTGTCCCATTAGGAACTCTGGCAACATTGACTTAAATGGTGTTAAAAGTCAAATCACTATGTCTGGCTACCATTCAAAAAGAAAGAAGTATTTTGTAATTTCCTCTAGAGAATTACAATCAGTTTAAACTCTTAAAGACATGTCATAGATAGGGCACATAATTGAGAAAAATGCAGAGCTTGGCATGTAAATGCAAGTAAAGCAAGCAATTTCAAAGAAAGGCATCATATCCTCAAGGCTAAGGTGATGGCATAATACAGGAAATTCCAAATGAAACTTCTCTCTACAGTTGTGGCCTTACAGTGGGGTTGCCTACCAATCCTAATGCCTCTCCCCAGCAAGATGAAAAAGTCACTGCATTTTTTTTTTGAAGTATCTCATTTCATATCAAAATACAAGGTCAAAAGCCAATAACTCATGCAATACTTTTTTAAACCTTTTAAAAAAATGTGTCAAGGATTTCTATTGTATTCTGAATTATGTCTATCATGGACTTTTATAGAAGAGTAGAATCATAGAATTTCAGAGTTGAAACCTGTGAATCATCTAGCCTAAGGCTTTCGTTTTTCAAAGGTCCAGAGCACCTAAGTAATTTGCCTAAAGTCAAGCATCCAGTTAGCAGAAATAACCACCACACATCATTCTGTCCCCTCTGTAAAATAAGACACTAGGTGCAACAGAGCACACTGGTAATCCTTGCCATACAAGAATGACACTTTTCCTGACACCCAAATACTTTCTATTTGAAGTGTCTACTAATTCAGAAATCTAATAGTTTCCACATAAACAAAGCTAAAACATCTCTCTGCAAACTACAGAAAAACGGGGGCTGAAGTTATATAGCACAAACTGCATTTTACAAACCACATCATAATTGTCTAAGTGTATAGTAATCAAATGTCATCACATATAATTAAAGATAAACTCAACATGTCAAAACAAAAGATCAAAGCACTTTCAGTACTGCAGGGGCCATCATTTTCAATGGCCTGTTCCTTGATGGGGCCTTTAATTCATACAATTCAGTGAATCCCAGGGCTTCTTCCTGCTGCAGTAGGAACAAACCTCAAAAAATTCTGTTTTTAAAAAACTGACAAACATATGAAATATTCCCAAGTCATGTCTGTGAAAAGATTAGGGTATCACCACTTTTCTATTAAACTTGATCCTGGAAAAAAATAGACAAGATGTTTTTCATTCTCAAAATTAGATTCTGATCTAAGCATACATTTCTGAGTTACAGGACATGTTCTTGGCTTAACACTGTGGCAAGAAAGTAGGTCATCTGAATTACCTGGCATTTCCTGTTTGTTGGTTGTTGTTGGTTTTTCTTTGTTTGCTTTGTATTGTTTTGTCTTTAATACCTTCCAAGGCAATGAAACACTACCTACGACCTGAACAATTAATTCAATAAGAAAGCACCAAGGATAGTATCACTTGGCATTATACAAAAAACTACCACTTCAGTTATTTCATTCCTTTAAACTTTGGCTGAACCACACTGACTGTTATTTCACAGAGGAAGTGATTGCCAAGTTATCCACAGGCACATACACAGAGACAAACCACAATATGGAGAATGTCAGCCGTTACTCCTAAGAGTATCTTCAGTGAAGTATGTGCTGAGTAATGTGGAGTTACTCAGTAAGTTCAGATAAATGTAGAGTTAGAATAGGCCTTCAGAGATAAATAATCAACTGGGATAATAACTGTCTCCAGATGAGTTATGAAAGTCAATACTAAGGAAACCAGTCTATTAAATGTTCTTCATCAAAACAAGAGAAAACAATGTTCCTGAAATCCTACCAACTTAAAAATCCTAAATAATCCTAAATAACAAATGCAAGCTTCCTCTGAACCTTTACAAACAAGCAATGGGTTTCAGACCTCTAAAATGCTCTTTTCAGATGTTGACTTCAAAACAAAAAATTTCTGACTTGTGCTTGTCCCTAAAACTTTGGATAAGTAACTTTCTCCTGACGTTGCTTACTTGCTAATGAAAGAATAAGGATAATAAAAGACCTTTTCTCGACAACCTTAGGTATTTCCAATCTTGAGAAACATATTTTTAAAGTCTAAGATCTTTCATGCTAATTTCAGTGCCCGCTGAAATACCAGGTCAGACGCAAATGCTGTTTTGGAATACCGTATATGGAAAAGAGGTTGAATATTATTGCTAAGGGTTTCCTCAGAGGAATGATGAAAAGAAATTACCCATGTCAATTAGTACAGGATTCACAGTGTTCTGTGCATGCCCCATATTATATTACACTCTGTAGCAGCCAATTTCCTTCAAGACTCTATAAAAAGAAATATAAAGCTTCTATTGTTACCATGGCATGCTTTGATATCCTCAATTACTGAGAGTTAATTAATCTGATATATTCTTCTCTGAATGTTTTAAAGCATCATTTTAACCTATAGAATGGGTACGAACTTTTGACTTATGAATATATTTAATTTTTATGATAGGCAAAGTTTATGTGGCTTGAAAGCATGAAGAACAAAAATGAACAAGATGAAACATTTTGTCTCCAAGGAACTTTACAGCCCAGTTTGGAAAGAAGACCTACCCACAAGCACATAGCACATGTACGCACACACACACAGAGAATTAAACTACAACCATGGGGGGAAATCGGGTATAGTGCAAACAGGCAAACCCAATGAGACACCGTACAAAATCAAGGACCTGTACTCTTCACAAGTGTCAAGGTCAGAAAAGACAAAGAAAAGTTAAGAAGCTGCTCTAGTAAAGAAAACGAGAGACACGACAAACAAGCAAACAAAAAACCCTGTGCCCCAATCTTTGGATTGGGGGGAAAAACAGCCATAAAGGTCACACTGCAATAAAAGCCAAAACTTTCATATGAACCATATCCTAGATAATAGCACGGTACTAAATTTGATCAATATACTGTGGTTATGTAAAACAGTATGTTTGTTCTTAATGCACATGAGCTAGAGTAGTTAGGGTGAATGGGCACAACCTCTTCAACTTACCAGCAAACGGTTCTGAACAAAAGTATGGGCCGTGTACATGTGCACGTGAACTTGAGAAAGAAAGAGGAAATGCAGCACAATGTTAACAGCAGAGAAAACTATGTGAACGACACGTGGAAGTTCATGACACCCGACATGGACATGAGATTCCAGTCAAAAAGAAATCGAAGATAGTATTTCTACCACACTAACATATACTTAGAAACAAAAGAACAGACATGCGACAATTTTTTCAAAACTTCAATAAATCAACATAAATATAATAAAGTAGGTGTTCAGTTGAAAAGTACTGAGGAAAAACAGGGCCAGATGAGATTATCAGGAAGACTCCTTACAGGAAGCTCTAAATCAGGCGCTGGGAGAAATATTGGTGGGATTACAATAAATGAGATCAGTTGATTGGAAAAGGCATAATGTCATTTGAGGAAGATCATCCTGCAGCACTGGGCAGGACAAGCTGAAAGGAGAATGACCCGCGTTAGGGAGATCAGGGAGAAGACTGCGGCTCTGATCAGGGCATGAGGCGCTGGGGGCCCAGCCCAGAGCAGCGGTGACGGAAACAGATGGCTTGAGATACACAAAGAAGCTGAAAGCGAAAGGAGTTATTTAAAATGTTCTAAGCTGTTAGAAATCAGAGTTTAATAGTATATGCTAACTGTATTTAAATGCTTTACAACCATATACAGATCACAACTGCTTTTTTAACAACTGACCTTTGTGGGGCAAAAACAGCCCCACACACTCGTCTGGCACAGCAGCAAGGCCTCAAGGCTGCAGGGTTTGCAGGGGCTGCCACTGCCGCACCTGCACACACTGCCGTGTCCTGTTGACAGGACGGCAGGTCAATAAAGCACATTTGCCTTTTCTTCTCCTTCCGCCAAATGAGTACACTAACTTTCAGCATATGGAAGCGTTTTCATATGGCCAGTTCTGGTGGGGGTGGGATAATTTGCAAATGCCCTCAAATAAAATGAGGCTGATTAGACAAGATTTCATGTGGCAAAAGTTGTGTTCAATAAGTTATTTCCTTTTTTTCAAGAAGGGAATATTCAAATTTGTATAAAATGCAGCAGAGTGATCAGGAAGATGGAGACGAGGCAAAAACCCTGAGATTTGGTTTTAAGGACATCATTGGAGATTTTCAGAAAAGCACTTTTATTTCAGTGTTGAGGCCTGAAATTTAAACAGATTTGTTTAATGTTCATTTCAAACTCCTTTCAGAAACTTGAAAACGGCGGGAACAGGACCCAGGCAGACTAGGGCAGCAGTGAGAAAAGGCAGCGGGGCCTTCGAGGTCCACCTCACCCTGCCTCCAGACACTCCCACGCTTGGCTCTGCTCTTCCCTGCCTCACTCTCTCCTCCCACTTTTTAGCCTCTTTTGCCTTTAAATACAGCTGGAGGTTGCGCACTGGGTAAATGAGTGGAGTATGTGAGAAGTACAGGATGAATAAAGAAGAAAACTAAGAATGTAACAGAGCTATTACCACTGGATTGGCTATTAGGAGGCAGCCCTTAGGTGCAGGGGTTCCAGAGGAAGGAATGCAGAGACAGGAGGTGTGAAATGAAGTGATCTGGGCAGTAACCAGGTAAATTCATAACTGATATCCTTTATCTTCTCGAGGGCACATATCCAAAAGTTATTACTGGAAGGATAAAAGGCAAAAATCAAGAGCTTTAACGTTGTCAATTTCCCTTACCTTCTCTAACTGAAATATTCAAGTACTAAATACAGGACTCTTGACTGAAACACCTACGTGAACGAATAACAAGAGGAAAAACTTTTTTTGTATGAACCCCAGAAATTAGGCCACAGGGAAACCAAAAATGTGCAAATCATAAACTAAATCACATACCTGATATTATAAATAACCCTAAAATACAAACCTAATAATAATTTGAGATGGCTGTAATGAAAATTTGAATGTTCCTCTTATATTCTAACCATGACCAAACATCCTACCTATGGCTTTAGGGGAGAAATAATGAAGAGAAAAAGAAAGGGAGAGAAAGAGGGAAAACATGAAGGTTCTAAGTGGATAAAATATAACAGTAATAGAAACTGATAATGTGAATAGTGTTCTATCTTAGCAAAGTACAGAGCTAAAATTAAAGTTACCAAAAGAATGCAGGCTTCAGTTCCCACTGGCTCTCAGGCCCCATTCTCCAAGGCTGGTACAAAATACACCAGGAATACTATAGAATACGATTGGCCCCAACATTATTTTCAGGCTGTTTGTGTACCTGTGATTCAATTAATATTATTATACTACCTGCCTTCCATTTTTCTAGGTGAAAGAGAAGATGCTGGCACAAAATTTTAATTATTGCCCTTTCTTTGTGAACTGAATCCATGAGACTTTCGAGAGAGAGAAGATAAAAGTATATTCCTTGTTCTACTTACCTATGCCAAAGGGCTTGGCCAGGCCCACTGCTGAAGCAGGCTAGGGATCAGAGACCTTGAACTGCTTGCTACTTAATACCTGTTGTGCCCCAGGCTACACTGAAACTAGCTTTGATAGTTCAAGGCTAAAAGCCAGTTTTGATAGTAGGCCAAAGGGAACCTATTTTAAAAATTAATGTCTTCATACAGCAATGCTGCTTCATGAAGATGATGAAATGTAGTTACGAACCATCCTGAAGTCCCAGTTTATCCCCATTTATGGTTCTGGGAGTTAAAATTCATCCAGCAGCATCACAAAGAGAATTTTTTACAGCTGAAGTCAAGTTTTCTAATTTTCAGTCAATCAACCAGCATGTACTTATAAAGCACAGTACAATAGAGACAGAAGAAGTGAAAGGATTTTGCCCTGAGATAATTGGAATTCTAGTTGGGAAGGGAAATTAATTCAAATAAACTAAAGATAAAGAAATATACTGTTTGATATTGAGCTCAATCCTATAACAGGATTTCAAGAGTAAAAACTAGTGACCCAGAAAAGTCCAAAGTGGCTTTAAGAAAAAGGCGAAAGGAACATAATGAGGAACTGAGCTAAGAGAGAGAAGCAGTAAGACCTAGAAAAACAAGAAGAGTAAGCATTATAGGTGAGGGAGGAAATCAGAAATAAAGGCAAGAAATAAAACTGAACACAGTATTAGGGACGGGGACAGGGGTTGGTATAGGTATAAATAACCAGTTTGAGTAAAGGAGGTGTTTGTTAAGAAACATGGTTGAATAAAATAGGTATACGAAACATTGTGAATGCCAAGAAGACCAATATAAACTTAAAGATTAGGCCAATGAGAGTCACACTTCGCTACTGATTAGGGAAGCGGCAGCATGAATTTCTTCAGAGAGGGTAGTTTAACAGCAGCATGGGGGTAGAGATGGGAAGCCAGCAAAGAAGTTGGTGGAGCCAACTAGGTTTGAAGTGATGAGAACTTCAACAAAAATAATTGCATCCACATATGAAGTATTCAACAGTATTTACTGACTGCATGTTTATCTTGTGAATGTAAGTAAGATACATATAGTATTACTGGCCCACAGAAACTGTGAGATAATAAATATTTGCTATTTTAAGCCACTAAATTTTAGGGTAATTTGTCATAGCAATGGATAACTGTGCAGAGGTGAAGCCAGCAAAGGGGACACAAAGTAAGGTTAAAAAAGCAAGAGAGGAACCAAAGGCACACCGCCATTGAAAATCACGGGGGGAAGGGTTTCAAGAAAGTCACACAGTGAAGGTCAAATAGAAAAGAGGAATACAGGATGATGAAAGCTTTAAAAGGTGTTATTGAACTTGGTATAGTTCACAACTAATTAAAGTGAAATAATGTAAAAGAAAGTGCTTAGAATAAATGATCATATTGTTACTTTCTTCCTTAAGAATGGTAGAGAAGTATAGGCAGCTGACAGACAACAAAAATTTAAACAATTTATATTCTTCAGTCTAATGGGTCAACTAGTAACTGATTAAATGGCTAGTAAAATGTATGTCTCCTGTATAGAGGTATTTTTTTTAAATACACCTCTGTTTTGATCTAATATCCTAACTTTAATCCTATACACTCCCCATAACAAAATACAAAGCTTTGAATTTATTCAAACCTCTATTACTCAACAACATGGTGCTATAAATTATTATTTACATGTTTGCCATTTCTATTACACATAAGTTCCTCCAAAGTAGGGACCTGTAACTTATTCACCTTTGAAGGCTCAGTACCTAGAACAATACCTAATCTGCAGCAGATGTTCAGTTGCTAACAGAAAATTACTAAATGTAGTAGAAACACAATGTTTTTCTAAGTGTATTCATATATCATAGGTCATTTTTGAGGGATTAAGATTTTTCTTCCATTTCTATCTTTGTTAGACAGTATGTCTTCATTGTAATTCTCTTAGTATTTGTCCACCTTAGAAAATTAGTTGAGGTCCTTCTATCATATATGTTATCTTCTATATTGATATTCTGCATATTTCACTTCTAATATCCTTTTCCTATCCAAGTTAGTAATATGCAGTGAATTAAACTAAGTATTTGCTCAAAAGACGAATCTCCAGAAAAAAAAAACATAATAATAATTAAAGACAAGGAGATGAGTGAAGAATGTTGAAACAACAATCAGATAAGTGGTTCCTGTATCAGCTTTTGCATAAGTCTTTTGGGTTTCAATGTCTTCATTTCTGTAAATTCAGACTCAATCCTAACTCAGTTCTAACTGAAACCTCCATATCAATTATACTGAACCGAACGATATTTTTTCATGTCTTCCTTCCCTGATTATTCCAGACGTCAAAATATTTATTTGGGTACATCAAAATCTAAAATTTTGTGTTTTCCTGCTTTCAAATTGATAATTGCCCGAATGAAGTAATTAAGAGGCTATTTTGGGGAGAAACTTAAGTAGAAGCATAAGAAATAAGAAAATGAGGTGAAGTAGTAAAAAAATTTTTAAATTAACATTTAAAATACACATTAGATGCTTAATTCTTTAAGTCTATTTAAAGTACAAGCCAACTGAATTTTTACTTTTTCAAATGGTCCTGATACACCAAATTAATCTATAATTTTGCCCATTAAAATAGAAATAGACTACTACTAATCTTAAGAAGTTATAATCAGGACAAATCCTTACACTGGAAATGTTTGTGGGCATTCACGCAGAATAGCTGCCACCCAGGATGACTAAAATAACACAAATTAGATGTAATTGAGTTAAAGGACCACACCAGGTTTGTAATTCAATTTGTTCTATGTGGTTTGGGTTTGGGGTTTATTTTCCCCTCCAGCAAACCACAGTTTGAAAACTTCATCAAGTGGGAAGTACAAAGGAATAGGAAAAAATAATGCAAATATTTAGCACAAACAATTTACATAAATTCTACTATAACAGTTTAGACAACGTTTTCTTTAAAAAAAAAAAAAAAAAAAAAAAAGCCTGAATGCAACAAGCACTTATTTAAGCTTCCTTTGAGGGTCTTACTCACTAAAACTTCTTACTGCCCATTTCTCACTCTACCGCAATTTATCCTATAGCTGTAAGGTATTGTTTTGATCTAGTTTCTTCACTTTGTACACTCTTTACCTGCACGTATGGTGTGGATTCCAGGTTAGACTCAATGCCACTCACAGAGGTCAGTCCAAACCCCGTAGGGTTGCTAATAGAGTCAAGGCTAGGGACAGAATGTTACCACAGTGGACTTGTCAGCAGCCTTAGATATAGTTGATTATGCACTGCTGATAGATGTGGCTAATTACATTGTCATCACTGTGTTGATAATTTTATTTCTATGGGTCTAACGAGCATAGACTTATCCCATAAGATGTCCTGAAACTAACCAATCCCAAGCCCCTGATGGGAATCTACTCATACAAGGCACTTTGATCACTGAGGGATTTGTAAAGAAAAGAATTTAGCTTAGAAATCTGTTGCCTCTCACCATGCTCTTTCCATTAGAAGTCATGGATTTGAAGTAAAATTTGAGGTGAAGAATTTTCTAAATAAGTAGGTTGCACAATCAGCTCTCCATTCACGCCATGATAATAGTTCCACATAAAGCCAAAGGGTCTGATATAATTAACAGGCTTCATTTCAGAAAATCCTGTTTAACAAGATTTCTCTGATAATTATGGTTTAAACAGAACACAGCAAGAGGGGTGTGTATCAACTTGTAACCAATCAGAAACAAACCCACTTTTTGTTGATATTGATTACTTATAAAGTATTTGGACTCTTGCACGCATTTAAAAGTCCTTTTGCCCTGGGAAGAAAACATATGAAAACTTACACTGAGATAAACTCTTTCCTCTACAGTTTTTTACTGTGGCAGATATAGACATGAAAGTCACCTGGCCTAATAATTCTTCCTTGCATAACACTCGAGAACACACCACAAGCCTATCCCCTCTGAAGACTAGCTCTTCCCAGATTTCCTAAGACTCTATCTAAAACCACACCCAAGAAGCTTTAAGTTTCTTAGGTTGCTCAGAGAATAAAGTTATCAATCATTTCAAGTGAAGAGGGAAACCAATTTTTTAAAAAATAATATTTTATTTTGACAATGTTGGTATCAAGTAGACACAATTTTTCTAAACTAAGAGAGCTAGCTACTTAGTCTTCTGCCTGTTACCTGACACCACCTGAGGTATACTATAAATCTTCCTGAAAGACAAGGCCGTGAAGGACTACTGACTAATTATAGAGGTCTCATGTATAAACCAGATGCTGAATTGCAAGATGGTTAAGATTACTGCCAGCTAGAACATGCATAAGGCACTCAAACTATCTTGGGAGCCTAATCATTATTTTTATGGAAAAAAAAATGCAGTTCCATTTTTAAAGGTAAAAGAATGCACTATTGTGGCAATTCACAGTGAAATTCATTCACAGTGAAAGTCATCTCTGAAACTTAAAAGGTTTGCCTCCACTGAATTAAATAAATCTCAAATTATATAGCCATTATCATTTTACAGATGAAGAAATTAAAGCAAGGTAGAGTGATGTGACTCATCCAAGTCCATATGTTAAAATTATATTGTAATTGGAGATTAAGTATATAGTCTTTCCCCCAAGGCAGGATGACTCACGCAGGCATACAACATATAACATACAACATTCACACAGAACCAAAAATGTCCTAAGGGAAGTCTGGAATACATCAAGAACTATGTATTCCTCAAGACTCAGGGCAAATCCTATCTATTACAGTTCATTCCCCTCTGTCCATTTTCCAAATTTTCTATTATGCTATTAAACTGTTGCTATTTTAATAATAATTTTTTAAGTACAAAGCTGCATTTCAGCTGAAGTTTTCAAGCAAAGAAAGGAAAAACAACAAAAATGCAAAGTGTGTCACTGGTATCCTCTCTGATTGCCCCTCTCGGTTACTTGACTGACTTGAATTCTAATGTTCAAGAGGAATCAAAACAGACACCTTTTTTGTTTTTTACCTACAAAGCCACATTCCAAAGCCAATTCTACTAAATTTACAGATAGAAAGAAAACACATTCTACTGGCATAACAAACTTAAATTGGAAACTAAGCCAAACACCAGCCATCTTTTAAAATTCACATAAAACTGCTGAATAAGGAAACAGACCCTTCCCTACCAAATCAGTTCAAACTGTCTTGCCTCGACTGAGACTGGTCTGAAGCACTCCAGAGCAGTCTACCTACTGAGTTATAAACATGACCATTCCATTTCTCATAGGTTATACATAGACCAAGTTTCATATGTGTTTATAAATACACTGATTGTGAAATATATACTTTAAAAATTGTAATCTTAATTTTTCACATCATAACAGAATAGTCTCCAGATGCAGAAGACATGCAGCAAGCGCTGCTGGACTTCACACCATTTAGTATCAGTCGTGTTCACCAGCTGGGCATTAAGCTTTGAAAGAATTCTCACACCGCCTGGGGTGACATCAATTTGGAAAGCAGGGCATTGAAAAAAATGCATTTCTTTAAACTCTTCCGTCAAAAAAACTGTCTCCTTTTCTACAATTGTTTTTTTCTTTAAAGAAAAAATTTACTGGTGTTTTGTATCAACCAGAAGAACAACAGGCATTTTTCAAGGAGGTTAAGAGTCTCTTACATGTTTCTTACAACAAAAAGCAACCAATAACAAGGTGAAAAGTGTAATTTAGAGAGAGTCTGACACACTAACTCTACAGAAAGGTTTAGAATTCAAGTGGCAAATTTTACATATGACTTTCCATTCCAAGAATATCTACATGACCGAACTCATGGAGAATATTTGAACATAAAATACAAATATACAAAAAAACACTCAAGTAAAACAGAGGTTGCTGACTTTTGTAAAAGGCACCAAATGACTCAGACATTACAGTTAGAGTTGTACCCAGCACTGATGGGCTCCTACAGCGTATAAACCTTTTACTTCTACTGTTCTATCAGTTTTCAGCGTTTTTCCACCTAACACAGCACACTCTTTGCTGACCTGAGAAATAATAAAAACTTCAGGTGACCTATTCTGGGTAGTTTTGTTCCTGTCAAGAACTTTCTTTAAAAATGCAATAACCGCCCTACTGCTGCCATTAACTTGTGTGGAATCCTTACTGAGGAGCACAAAATAACTGGCAGTGATTATCTTTATTTTTTTACAAAACATCCCTGGGTAAGTTAAGAGCCAGAAATATCTATTACATGTTGCAGATGGAAAATTTAAGAGCAAGGAGTGACCTGCAATCACAAAGAGTCAGTGATGGGCTGGGACTGACTCCTCAATTCCTGACTCCTAACCCTTAGCTCCTGGTATGTGATGGTACCTCTTAAATCTTCAGATAATCAAAGTATACGATATGGGCAAACCTCCTGTTCACTTTGACTCAGTCCTATACTTCTTTCTGTCTATAACTTAAAAGAATCCTAGAGGTGCAAAGCCCTAAAAAATTTAATCCCCTCACTTTACAGATTTTAAATTTGTTTTTTGAACTAACTTGGGAATTTAAATTAAGTGCAAAACAGAAGCAATTGAGAAGGGAGGACTTAAGCATATGGAAAAGGAAAAACCAGATGTATACACACCACAAAGATTGCTGGTTACGTTTAATTTCCAGCAATGCCGGTAACCGGGGGAGGGGGAGGAAAGGGAGGGGAGAGGGTGTTAATGTCAGTGATGTCCTTTGAACTGAGTCCAACAGTCTTTTTAAGGCATTCTAATTTTTAAGGAAAACATTCCTCCCCTAGCCAACAATGGCAAGCTTATTCTTAATGTAATTGACATCACAATCAATACTTGGTGTTGTAATTTTTTTCTCTTTGACCTTCTAATTGTCCATATGAGACTACCAAGAGAAGAAAAAGTCAGGATAGCACTAAAGATGTTACCATGTGGTAGAAATCGATTTAAAAAATGTGATAAATCATCTGCATGTACTAATATGAAGAGATCTCCAAGATGTATCGTAGAATCTAAAAAGCAAGATTGCCACATGAGAGGCAGTAACCGTATGATACTGTTTTTGTAGGAAAGAACACGGAAACAAACACAAAGCAACAAAGCAAAACCGCCTTTCTTTCATAAGCCTAGTTACCGACACAACTACTTCCTAGTCAAAGCACAGAAACGCTGGAAGGACGGACCCCAAACTGAAAATAGTCGTCCTGTTCTGCTGTTGGTGGGGAGGCAACTGGGAATGGGGATGATGGTTGTGAACTTGAAGTAGTCTCCATAGATACTGTGTTTTGAATATATTAATATATTACTTACCTAATGAAAAAAATTTTAAACAATCAGACATATACAAAACAGACAAAAGTTAATCAAAAATGTGCAAAGGTTGGGGAGAAGCACGCGCAGGCACAAGCACGGAAAGCCCCTGTCGAGAGCTGTTATTTTCCTCATTCAGTTCACTCCTTAAACCCACTGTCCCTGGCTCTACTGTGTTGACTCTTTAACAATGCATCAGTGTGAAGACTCTTAATCCTGTGGTTTCCTACCCATTCTTTACCCCCTTGCAAAGTGAAATAAGGTAGGAGTAGTAGGTAGATGAAGATAATGGGTTTTCTTTTTTATTTATTGACGAGAGAGAGAACATGGATTTGTTGTTCCACTTACTGATGCATTCATGGTTGATTCTTGTCCATGTCCTGACCGGGGATTAAACCTGCAACACTGGTGTATTGGGACAATGCTATAACCAACTGAGCTACCGGGCCAGGGACAGTAATGGGTTTTCTTGAACTTAACTACTCCACCAGGAATCTACTATGGCTCTTTTCCTCTATCTTCCAGCTATTAAAATAAGAGCAGGCTCTTGACTATCTGTATTAATAGAAGGAGACATTCGTTTAATACCATTACAAATCAGTTTCATCACTGCTCTGGCTCCAGTACCTTACAGAATCAAGCCTTTCCTCCTGGCTGGCCTCAGAAGAAAGTAGTTTGCATTTACTAGTCTGAACTCTTTTCTAATGGTTGTGCCATTTGCCTGCTTCTGTACACATGGTGTGTTTCTTCTGTCTTATTTTGTCAAGTGTAGTCTTTGTAAAATTTTGGTTTCCTCAGCTTCTCCATATAAGCTCCAGCAAAGAACAGTATGATCAAAAGCAGAGGAGAAAGCAAGCTCAAGGAACTATGAGGGAGCTGGAGGGCCAAGAGTAAATGTATATATGTGTTTGGCAACAGAGAGTGGGAGTGGGGAGGGAGGAACGTGGCAGAAATGAGCTGAGAGTAAGCAGGAGAGAGCCAGACTATGAAACCCTTGCATGACAAGCTAAGAAGTTTAAACGTTATCCCTTAAGCATAATGTGGACCCATCAAAGGTTTTCAAGCAAGAAAATAGTATGACCAAATCTGTCTTTAAAAAAAGAGATTGGATAGCAGTACGGAGGATGGACTGGAAAATGGAAAGCCTGTAAGGAGAAAAGCAGCTCTCCTGAGAAAGCACTGAAAGATTAAACGGGCCCAACCAGGGCAATGGCTCTGAGAATGGAGAAAAGGAAACAAACATATTCAAAAGCAATTTTGGAGATAGAAGAGACAGCACTTGTTGATAGATTCCTTGTGGAGACTAAGGGAACATAAGGACTCAAGATGAACGTGAGGTTTGCAGCTGAGAGGGTGGGGAGGCCATTAAAGGAACAGAGAACACGGGAAGGGAAGGGGTTGTTTACAGTGTGTATGGAAAAATGAGTGAGATTTGTTTTGGGTTTTTTTGAGAGATACAGGAAAGGGGAGGGTGGGAGAGACAGAGGGAGGGAGAGAGAGAGAGAGAGAGAGGAACATTAATTTGTTGTTCCACTCTTCCATGCATTCACTGGCTGATTCTTTTATGTGCCCTGACAGGGGATCAAACCGAAACCTTGGCACATCAGGATGACACTAACAAACTCTGCCCGGCCAGGATGAGTTTGGGATTTGTTGAATTGCATGCTAGGATATCAACTCTTTGTAAGCTCCAAAAAGATAAGAATGTTGTTTGCTAATTTTCTCTGTGTTATACCTAGTGCAATGCCATGGGCATTTAATCCACGTTTGTGAGGATGATGATAATGATAACCTATCCCAAGATAATTAAGACTTCACAATATTTAAGGTATCCCTTCAAAGTGCTTATGTAGAAAGGAAATATGAGACAAAGTGGCTTATTCTAGTTTTCTGTCAAATTTCTGCTTTCATAGTTTCCAAAATAAATTTCCAATAATAATAGGGCTTTTAACAAGAGGGTCTATTACTAAGAGCAGCCTCAGGCAGGCTGTAATACCTCTCACAACTTCACATTCTACACATTCCAATAAGCAAGCCACATCACCTTTAATTCCCTTTCTTGCTCAGGAACCTGTACTACAACTTAAGATTCTAAAACCTGCCACACCTAATAGTCAAACATATCAAAGACACTTAAACCATTTGAAATAAACAAAAAAAAATAAAAAACACTGCTGTTTTATTTGAAAACCCTTAAAGGGGGGAAGGAGATTATAGGGAAAAAAAAGCATGATTTCTTCTGGTTAGTGTTGTTGCGCATTGTTTTCTGGGGTTTGCCTTGTAGGCATGTTGAAATCATAACTAAATAAATCAGCCCTGGCAACACAAAGAAACAACATTCCCTTCCCCCTTGGACGCCCGAAGGAAAAATGGCGTCTTCTCCATGATGCGCACACACTTCGGAGCTGCTTTGTTTTTAATCCTCTGCCAAGTCAAGTTTTAGTTTTATTTTAATCTCGGTAACCACAGTAAATTCCAAATCTTTGACAAGTAAGTGCTTTTTTTCCTTCCTCGCCAGAATCCCACTCACTTTCTTTTCTAACTCCTGTAACCGAAGAGTTCAGTAATGCCTGCACTGCTGATCACCTTCCATGCGGAAGGAAATAAATACACTATAAGTTAAGTGTACTTCCTGACATTTACAAGCTAGTCTACATGTGAAACAGGGTAAGATAAAATTGTATCTCTTGCCTATCACTTAAATATATATTTACATGTACTGCAGGAGGAAGAACAGCACAGGAAGTCAGGAGATCTGGGCTCAAGTCTCATTCACTTCGGTCAAGCAATTTAAACTGGTTTTCTTGTATCTGAAAGTTAGGAAAATTGACTGGATGATTTTTATGTGACCCTCCCTTTCACTTTAAAATTGTGACTCAAGATCAGGGCTATTACCTGAATTTTTTTTTACCACATGGAAAGCAGTCACTCAAAAAAATATTCTGAAGAAAAAAACTAGTTTTTATGGTGTTGGAATAAACCTCAGAAATTACCTAATTCGTTAAGCTTTGAAACTATATTCCAAAAGTTATAAATTGTTTTATTTATTGGAATGCTCTAAGTTTAAAGAAAAACATTGCAAACTACTAATCTAATCCAACTCTGTCATTCCAGATGAAGAAACTGAGATCAAGATTGGAAAAAGAAATAGAACACATCCATAAAATATTGTGCAGCTATTAAACATGATAGCAAGAGAAAAAGGGTCATGAAAATTTTTAAAAGAAAGGAGGATATATAAAATTATGTATTAAAAAAGCATAAGCACACATCCATTTTTCAGGGTAATAAATTCATTGTATCACTTTCACTGAAACATTCACACTGTCAATATTCAAATAATATAAAAACAAACAAGTGGAAAATGCAATAAGTGATCCAGAAATCTCACCATTGAGAAATATTCAGTATTAATATTTAGTGAAAATCACTCCAGACAGCTATTTCACATGTACAGATGGACAGAAGAATGAACAGACATAAATTTATTATTTCTGGGATAAGACTATACTCACTTTTAAAAATAAAAATATATATATTGATTTTACTTGAAATGAACAGAAACTAAAACAAAACAGGAAAATCTAAACCTCAGATAAATTCTTCTCTCAAAGAATATTAACTGTAAAAATCCCTCTAACTTTGAGGAAAAAATGATTTTAAAAACTATATAGAGTAGATTAATATCAGTTAAAACCTATTTTAAACTGTATTGATTGTTTCTATGAAAGGAGACTAATAATTTCCATTTCCCTTCTACCTACCTCTGAATTTTTGTTTTATTTGATATGATGTATAATACTTACATTCTGTTACCACAGTTTCTAAATCTTAGATCGAGATATAAATTCATTTAATATTCACAACCAGTTTTTATTTTGATTCATCTCTTGGCTGACTAAATTTTAACCGGTGGATTTTTCAGTAAGATCTCACGGGTGCTATATTCTCTGAATTCTTTCACACTTGAGCATTACGTGCCTGTTGCCTCCATTCCTCAAAGAAGACTTGACTAGGAACGATGTTCTTGGGCCACAGTTTCCTTCATCAGAGCCCGGCTGACACTGCCCCTCTCGGACTGTACTTGGTCGTGAGGTCCGAGCCCAGCCTAATTTCCCCCTGCTTTTTGTGAGAATGACTAAAGAAGTGTTTTCTTCAGTAACAGTCAGGATTCGAGTTGATACTGATTTTTCTTTACCAATTTCAGTATTCAGCGTATCTTTTTGATCGGCAGATTTAGTTTTCCATTTCAGTGCAGTTTTGCTATATTTCTTCTCTAAGAACTTTTAGTTCCATCTGCTGAGCCCTCTTCCTCACAGACATCAGTAATCCTTTTCTTCACTCCTCTCTGTCAAATCTGTCACTGTTAACCAGATTGCTTTAGTATTTTATCCCTGTGTTTACTGTGATTAGCTCAAGCTTTTGCTCCAAAGCATTAAATTTTCAGCCACTTCTTTCTATTCCTTACTTGTTCTATATCACTTATTAGTTCTTCAGTGGTATTCTGCCAGTCTTTAATGTATTTCCTTAACTCTATGAAATCTCTTTTTTCATCAATATGATGTTATTTTTTAAAAATCTATTATGTGTGCATATAAAGTGTCGATCACAATTTACATAAAAATATTGAGACCAAAGGGGTGAAATAATTTGTCTAAACAAAGTTGGTAGGATGGTATCCTTCAACTGTGCTATGTTGTTTCTAAGATATTTGCTTCTGAGAGAATAGCTATAGTTTCAAGAGAACCGAAGTATCTAGTCAAGGACTAAACATCTTTACATCAATGATCCAAAATGCACAACCTTCCAAGAATAATATTCTTCCTCAAGCTACGTGTAGTTGTAGTCTTTGAAAAACCAGGAGAGCACAGTGAGTCAGCAGCCTGATCACCAGCATACAACCTGTGCTTCAGAGATACACACGCAGTGCATGTGAGCCAAAATCTCTCCTACTTTCTTCTCGACCGATTTTGTTCCTCTGTTTCAGAAG
Source organism: Micronycteris hirsuta (assembly GCA_004026765.1). Taxonomy (NCBI): domain Eukaryota; kingdom Metazoa; phylum Chordata; class Mammalia; order Chiroptera; family Phyllostomidae; genus Micronycteris; species Micronycteris hirsuta. The sequence continues at coordinate 53,241 of PVJI01000820.1, read as the reverse complement.
TTAAACAATTATAGACCTCGTATAATTTGTCTATCAGAACTGAATCTGGAGGAGGAAATTCCTCTCAGGGTCTGGTAAATTATTGATTAATGTTTAGGCTCCATTTCCTCTTAAGATATATTATGGGTATATTAATATACCTATACTCATTCTGATGCTATTGCATTCCTAAAATCTTGGGACAGGGTCCTGGAACAAAAACCTATTTTTTCAAAGTGGAAGATACAGGCCTTCTGAAATGTTTAGCTGGGGTGGGGAGAGGGGGAACCTTTCTTAATGGTTAAGAAAACAAATGTGATTTACAGAAAACAATCATTAAAAAGATTTGGGTTTGGGGGTTTTGTTTTTTGTTTTTTGTTTTAGGAAGATGTGAAACGATGTCATAGAAAGATCAAATGGAGTCAAACCATTTTATATTTGAGTCTCAACTCTTACCAAGCTGTGAGACTTTGATTTAACTTCTCTAAACTTGATTCTTCATTTGCTCCATAGATGAACAGTATTATTTCTGCCAAGTAGTGCATTTATATGTTTAATATAGAATATTAACTTTATTATTTCTATAAAGTTTACAAAGTGATTTTACAAAGAAAGCTTTATTCATGGCAAGAATAGGTAGATATATAATGGATAAAGAAAAGTTTTAGTTACATATATATAAAGAAGACATAGTCTGATAACTTTAGACAATTTTATAAACTAATCATTAATCACCTAATAACACTTAGAGATACAGCAGCACATTTATCCCTGGGCTATCTTTATTTTTCAATGCTACAATAAATTTCCAATGAAGTATTAGCTGAAGGAACTCAGGAGAATCAAACAGAAACACTGTGAAATAACAAAATTCATAATCTGAATTTCAGAATTGATGAGACTGGCGGTTGATTCCCACTTTATATATATAAACCTCAACAGATTACAGAATAAAATGTAAAACTGAAGAACCTAGAAATCAAATACAAAAAAAACTGACTCCAATAAAAGATGTAGCAAAAAAAAAAAATGTAGCTAGTAACGTCTGAAGGTGATTTGAAATAGAAAAACTCATGCTAAATCCAGATAAAGGGCAGAATAGGCAAGATAAGGGGAAAAAGAAAGGATTTCAAGGAATTATTTAAAAACCACCATGTCAGTTAGGAAGTTTCATTTTAGTATCTGGAACATTCTAACAAAGAAAACTAAACTTAATAATTGTGTCCACATGATGACTTTGGATGCCCTGTTTTATGATTTAGTGATTGTAGTGAAAACATGGTAACTTTGAAGGAAGATAAACTAGTAAAATTTGTTTGAACTAAAACAGAAGCTGGAGTATCTTCAAAAAAGTATTGAGAACTTATTCACTTGGCTCCAGATCCATTTCACCAAATTTACATTGAACCCTCCAACACCATTCCAGAAGCCTGTCCCAAATAAAATTAGGGATGAAAATAAAGAGCAATGTTTCTTCACTATAATTTTTATCTGAATTTTCTATTTACTACATTCAGTCTTGATTTCATACTAAGTTTATATGACAAGCACTTGGTGGTAAAACTAGACACCAGATTTTTCCTTCATAAAAACCAACGTGGGTGGCATCTTTGTATTTGTCATCCTTTTAGAAGAGGGCACCCCTCTGCTGGGGCATGAGACCTCGCAGAGCTGTGTGAGACACTCTGCTGCCCAGCCTGATTAGGCATCAACAGTTAAGTCCCCCTCTCTGCATGCTACTGGACTAGCAGTTATCAGCAGGTTTGATCAATCTGAAGACAGGAAAGGAGGGAAATGCATAAAGAAAATCATCATCATCAATAAAAATAAAGTTTCAAGGACAGAGTTTTATGCTAAGCGTTATGCAAAATAAATAGACGTGATTCCTGCCTTCCAGAGGCCTCCATGCAAAGGCAGATGACGCTGACGCAGACATTTAAACAGACTTTCACAATGTAGAACAGAGACATGACGGCAGCCAGGAGGGCAGAAATAAATCAACAACAGCTAAATATTTACAAGATGTGAAAGATTTATTATGTGCAATGTATTTTGTATAATACATAGAATAATCTCTGGAACTGGTGAGGGTTGAGTAACGATGCAAATCTTTGCTGTCCTGAGATCCTACTCTATCCCTGACTCCTCGTGTAACCTTAGCTTCTAATCTTACAGTGATTATCTGTTGCCCTATAAAAATGAAATAATAGAATTTAAATTTCTTGCAGATTATATATATCATAAGTGCATAGACTCATGAGAAGGTAGCTTGGAAAATTCTATTATGATTTCTAGTGAAGTGAATCAGGATAGAAATTCAATTTTTAAATCCCTCATCAAAAATATTATCCCACAAAATACTTCATGATACCTAGTTAACCATCTGGGGACATGAACTTCTGCAACGGCCGACCTGAACTTTCGATGAGACACAGAGTCTGACTGCTGTATAATTGGTACTGTCATTCCCCATCAAGTGTTGCCTGTCTCACTTCTCTGACGCGTCCTCTGGCCCTCTTCATTTCCTTGCTCCTTCTTTTCTCCAATTTCTTTTCCTTTTAACTTTTTTTGTCTTCCTCTGACTGTGGGATCTACAGATATAAGATAGCTGTAAGAAGCTCCCCAAATAGTGGGGGGTGGGGTTAAGGGGGACCAGGGACCTTTTCCCTCCAGTTTCAAAAAACAAAGGAGCTTGGTTTTTAAATATTTTAAGTATAAAAGGACTCTGAATTAAGAGACCTTAGAGATTATCCAGTCACAGTGAACAGCTTTCAGTACCTAAAATGTGCCGTGCTCTTTTATACCCAAGTGTTTTACGCTGGTTGGACCATCCTTTCACTGACAGTGTCCAACCTAACCAAGTCAATACCTACTCACCTTTCCCCAGAGGAAAATCTTGAATTTTGCTTCTATCCTTTTCTTAAATATGTTCACAGCCTCCTGGACTTCTCCTCCTACACTGGCACATGTTACATCCTATTTTATTTGCCAATTATCTCCATCATCCACAAGACTGAAAGGCCCGTGTGGGCAGGAAGTGGGACTTTTCTTCATTACTTGGCTCGAACACAACACCAAGAGCACAGCAGGCATTTAATGAAGGTTGTTGAAGAATAACTAAGCCAGTCATGTGACCAAAACAATTAAAATATGTCTGTATTTCTGAAGCAGCACTCCCCAAGAGAGCTTTTTGCAATAATAAAAATGTTCAATATCTGTGCTGTCCAGTACAATATCCACTAGTCACGTGTGGCTACCGAGAACTTGAAATACAACGTGACTGAATTTTTAATTTTACTTAGTTCTCTCATTTTAACAGCCATGTGTGGCCAGCAGTAAACATATTGGACAGTATAGCTTTAGAATCACAATGGGAATATAAAATAATTATGCATAACTTGGTTTGCTTAAGTGACTTAATATACTGGACATTAAAGCAGTTTGCTCAAATAAATAAAACTTCTGCAGTACAAATTCTCTTAACAGAATATGCAATTTCTGAGGCCAGGATTTTTATCTTGTTCCTCGTCATCTTATACATAGTAGCTATTTTAAAACATTATACAGTTAAACTGAATGGAGATGCCAACTGCTGAAATGTAAAGACTTTGGTGTCTCTTTTATTTTCTTTCCAGGTTGAGAGTAGCAGGTAAAACCAGACAACTACCATTAAAGTAGAACAAAGAAAAAACGATGTTATGTCATCTGGACTGTGTCCTTCACAGTATCAATAAGCAGCTACCTAATGGCTTTACTTTCAGAAAAGGAACCAAGGAAAGCAGGATGTACTGTTTAAATACATCTCACACCTGACACCTGCAGCTCTGTTCCATCTTTGTTCATGCCATTTTCTTTACCAAAAGCCTAACTCTTACTCCAATCCCATCTTAATCTGCCCAAATTCTATATGTATTATAGTGTCAAGTTCACGTGCCACTCCTTCATGAAGCATTTACCATGACCAAAAAGCATGAGATCTGTCTTACCTACAAAGTCCTCTCAGATGATTCAATTCCGTTTTGTTCTGTAGATGTTGGTCAAGTTCATTAAATACAATTAATGTTAGCCACATAGAATTGATGTCTCCCTTTTCCAAACTATCACCAATACCTATATGCAACGTTTCCCTTTTTTTGTCACAAATTGTAAAAATTAAAAGTCTTCTTGGATTGAGTTGAACATCTTTTACACGTCAGGCCGTTCTTGATTTGGTGGATTTCCAAACCTAGAGAACATCTTTCACATGAAACAGAGGAAATCGGAAACAAGCGAGGTCAGACGCTGTGCCATGCAACGCCAGCCACTGAGTGACAGAAGGTGTATCCTTGGCGAAATCCCAAGTTACATTCCTAGAAACAGCCCCTGGAGAGATTCTCTTTTCTTATAGCACTTGAAAATATCTTCAGGTCTTAAGTATATATTGCTTTTTTGTGATCCAGACATAGCAGTAACAATACCATCATCATTTATATTTCTGAATCCAAGACATGTGCGCCGCACAAACTAGCTGACAACAAAAGTCTCCACAGTTCTCTTCAATAGTAAAGCAATGTTACAAGCCTGAAAGACAAGGAAGTCATTAAGGTCCCTGAAAAATGGCTCTAAGAAAAAAGAAGAAAACATCTTCACAATTCTGAGTACAGACTTTCATGGAATTTTCTTCAGTTGCTTTAAGGGGGGGAAAAAAGAACTTTACTAAAGAAAGGCAGCAAAAAATAAAATTAACTATTTAATCTCAATGGCGTCCTCACTGAAACTCAATAATTCATCTCAACAATCACTGCAACCACTCCACCTCTTCTCTCCTCCCCTTTCTCCGCATTCCAGATAATGGCCTCACCTTTCTCTAACGAGATGTCTGAGGTCACATGGCATATCCCCCCAGAGCATCTGTCCTCTCTACCAGGAAGCTCCCTGCGCCTTCACCCTCTTTTGTCCTCTCTCACCTCTGATCTCTAAATATTCCCTCCCAGCATCAATACCTCAACCCATATACCTGATCTCTCTCTTTCCAGACCCTTCCAAGACCTGTCAATCAGTTACCAACTCTCCAGTAATTTCTCTCCCTCCTCCAAAGGCTCCTTTACTTCTGCCTATAAATATGTCCATTTTCCCATTACAAAGAAAAAAAAGACAAGGGGACAAAAGCCTTCCTTTCACCCTCGTACTCCCACAGCTAACGTCTCCTGAACCCTTGAAGAATAGTTGACGATAGTTAAGTTCATTCTTTATAATTTACTTATTCTTCAACTTCCCGGATTCTTCCACCCACATTACCGCACTAAAACTATCTCCTCAAAGAGCATCTGGGACCGCAAAACCAGCAAACCCAAAGGTCTTTCGTTAACCCTCATCTCCTCCCTTCCCTCTCCCTCTCCCCAGTCTTTCAGAGCACGTCTTCACTTCACGTCAACATTTAATGTAAGGTTGTTATGTCACTTTTTCTTCTTCTTCCTTGAAGACAGCAGCTATACCATCTGTCCTTCCTCAAAAGATGTTTTTAGGCCAAGCCAAACTTCAAGATGTCATTTAGGAACAGGTTTAGACCACAAGATGCACATCTAACTGCAATGATATGTTCTGTTTTTCCTAAGTGCTCTGGCTGTGTTCATATACACTGTCAGAATGTATGACAGTTTTAATATTACTTGTCCCTGTAGAGCTGATAATTCATTAATATTGCAGAAACACTTCATTCTTCTCCCATGCACAGATTTTATCTGCTTAAAATCTCACAGGGCTATGTACTTTGTTATTGACAATGATAGTTGAAAATGATACTTTCAAAAGTTCAAACAACTTTTTTAAATTTCCAGTTATGATTTTCTCTATACTGAAGCCAGTGGAGTTTTCTACCTTTGGTTTGGGAAGCATTCAGTAACTCGAGGAGATGACTATAGTATCTTTTGTGATGATACTGATACTACAGTAGCAATAAAAAAATTTTTTTAAGATTTTATTTATTTATTTTCAAAGAGAGGGGAAGGGAAGGAGAAAGAGAGGGAGAGAAACATCAATGTGTGGTTGCCTCTCACGTGGCCCCCACTGGGGACCTGGCCCGCAACCCAGGCACGTTCCCTGACTGGGAATCAAACCAGCGACCCTTTGGTTCGCAGCCCGCGCTCAATCCACTGAGCTACACCAGCCAGGCCACAATAAATTTTTTTTTAATTCTGAAATTAAAACACTGGAAAGAGTGACTAGTCTTTATCATTCATTTCAGTCTTTATTCCAATGAAGAACTTTTTAAATAGCTATATATTACTTTGAACATTCTAATAGCATTTGGAAATATCTATTACTTTTACCAACATTTGTAAATCACATTGGGTTATATGCTCAAAAGAACATGAGATACAGAAGTGTTTTCATGCATTAGAAAAAAGTTCCATCATTTTAATAAGACAGGAAAAATGTGGTTTGTTTTACAAACAAACACTAAGCTATAGAAGGTGCCCTTATGAGAAGGAGGTAACTTCAGGGTTAACTATAAACAACTTTGTAGCCACATGAGATCACCTGGCAAAACAACAGAACAGCGTAAAGTCATTTATGATTTATGAAAGTTTTAAAAACATGCTACTATAGTTAAAATTTAATTTAATATTCTAAGTTCAGGTCAACTTGAACTCTTGTCTACTGATAAAAGGATCCACTCTTTGTGACTTGTGATCATGGGATCAAGAGGAGACAGGTCACAACTTTGCAGTTTCAAAACTTTTAGCCATTCTTACTCCTCTCTGTCCAAGTGTTTTAAACAAAAATGACAATGTGTTTTAGGAAAAAATTAAAGCTACACTAAAGGCTAGAGGCAGTTGCCCTATATGGTTAATAAATACTTCAATTTTCAATAAGGAGACAGTATTTCCATGACCAAAGAAGACAAAATGTCCCCTAACCGGAACTCAGCCTTGGGTGATTCTAGAACCAACCAAGCTTGATGAGAGTTCATTTTTAAAAAGGTTTATAACTACAATGTTCCTGTAGACTGTAACAAATTACTCCAGGCCTATGTATATCTGACTCTAATATGCAATATGAATACTAACCCCATATGTCCAATTTAATATTTAATTCAAATACAACTCCAAAAGACAGAGAGTGTTTCCTAAAACAATTTATCTTAGTCACAGTGGCCATACATCTCTATGATCAGTATTCATTTCTAAAAAATGTCATGTTTCCTATACTTGTCAATGTTTTTCTAGTCTATGTAAAGTTCTCTAAAATAGGAGACACCTTAAACATCTCATTGAAGATACAGCTTTTTAGGCAGCAAGTTTTTACATTATCATTTATACACCAGTACACAAGGTAACTTAAGTATTAAGCATTAGTGATTGTGCCCTGGCTGGTGTGGCTCAGTGGATTGAGTGCCGGCCTGTGAACCAAAGGGTCTCTGGTTCAATTCCCAGTCAGGGAACATGCCTGGATTGTGGGCCAGGTCCCCAATAGTGGGCACGGGAGAGGCAAACACACATTGATGTTTCTCTCCCTCTCTCCTTCCCTTCCCCTCTCTCTAAAAATAAATGAATAAAATCTTATAATAAAAAAAAATTAGTGATTGCCTGATATATGTATACATGAATGAAGATCAAGTTTTTTGTTTTTTTAAACCAAATATTCACCTTTCTACAAAAAACATGTTAAGCCTGCATATTAAGTTGAATTAACTCTTGTCTCCAAGCAATTTGCTTCAAACAAAATAGCCCCATCCCTAAAATATCTGTATTTTAATCAATAATTCTGAAAGAGCCACATTACTCATGCGACTCATTAAAAATTCTGAATATGGAGACAGCAACTATTTTGGAAACTGAATGAAAAACAAGTAAGAAAACATAGACAAAAGAAGACAAATATTTAATGGAATACCAACCATGGGCCAGACACTAAAGTGGAGCTAACAATACAAGGCAAATAAGAAACAGTCCCTGCCCTCACTGAAGCTTACAACCGACTTGAGGACACTTCTATTTTTCTCATATCAAAATGGCTATCCACATTGTCATCAATACATGAATAAAAGCTAACCATGCCTTGCAGCACACTCTCTCCTAACTTCTGTAATAATCAGTTCCTCTAAACAAGAGGCTAACCAACCTGACCTTCCCATTGCTCTATGTCCTTAGGTGATATATATGCTTCATGCGGTACATTCAGTCATGAGATTGTGTAATATAGGTTATTCATGATGATGACGACGATGACGACAGTGAGAGTAGTTAACACATCAAGCATTTACTGCCTTCCAGACCCTGCACTAAACATCGTATCTATTATTCAGTCTCGTCCCCCCGTACACTGTTTGGTAGGCACTACCGCTCTGTGTGACAGGACTAGTATTAAAAGTTCACTATTGAATCCAAACGTATTAGATCAAAACAGGGGCTTAAATACACCAAACTGAAAAACTATTTTTACTTCTTGATTTTTCTATCTAGAATCACAGGTAACAGCTTTATCAGAAATACATAGCTAAGTTTAAGTTATAACTACCTACTCTTAAGCAGAGTATATGCAAAGATGAGGACAAGGCAGGTGATAAGGAAGAGAAAAATACACGCATCCCCTCCCCCCTTCATCCTGTATCTAAAAAAAGTACAAAATCAATTTGTATTACCAAATGACTCATACCAAAGACTTTGGTCTGATCTAAAAGAACTCTTTTAACCTGTGATGAAATTAAATATTTAGGAATTAATTTCTTTAGTTGCTTATTCCTCTGAAAAGATCTAACAACTCTTCCCTTTGCTACTTCTATTTCATTTTCTAAAAATAACCATTCGCCTAACTAGTTGAATCGGAAAGAAGTAGGTTTTTCAAATCCCCAGAAGTATCCCTTAATTCACATCAGGATATCTGACTGAGAGTTGGGAGGTCCAAAACTCCGTTGTTAAACACGTACCTTCACATCCAAATTCACACAGAATCTCAAAACTGCTGTCCTTAAAAGGACCAAAAAGGACCTCTTTCTCTGAGATGCCTATTTGGGAAGAAACCTCTCTTTTTATGACCTTGAATTGGAGTGAACTAGCAGACCCCTTTGGGTAAAGTCCTAATTACAACATTCTTCACCTTTTAAAGGTCATAGAACTTTCAGAATCTTGTGAAGGCTAATACTTCCAAGTACAGACAGAGAAATTTTTACACAATTTCAGGCATCCTATAGACTTACTGAAGCTCAGTCATGGACCTCAATTTAAAACTCTTAGTCTGTATTTCCTGATCAATTACATACCTTTCTATACATCACAGGAGTTTGGGGTCATATGTGAAAATTTAATAGAGTGAAAGTTTTTGGTAAAAAAATTAATCAAAAGAAAAATAATACATGTCCCAAGATGAAAGGGGTTCTTAGCAATTCCAAGTATCACTGATGTAGCCTGATGGTACATAAAAAGTTTTCACCAAATGGCACAAGCCACCTAGACATTACCATAACCTTGCTGTGCACAAACTGTCCCTTAGACTCCTACTGACTGGCAGTCTTGCTTTAGACATTTTAATACCATTTCACCAATGGAAAATTTTGACATTCTAGTGTAGTCGTATTTTCTTTACTCTTCCTGATTCTTATCTGGAAGACAGTTTAGCTCATGTTGTTTTTCACTGTTGATTTTATGATTTAACTGTCAAGAGTCGGAAAGAGAAAGGAGGACTTGCTCTTCCCATGGCTACAATGAGTACACCTAAGTAAATATTCTAATACAGTAATCCATTCAAGGCAGGTATGGTGCTTTCTCTTTGGTGACAGTGCTCTCTGGTCTCTCCAATAGTCACAGTGATTCTGAACACATCTTTGGGTCTCCATGATCTACTTCCAATCCTACAGATTTCAAGGAGGTTCTATCAAGTACTAAATAATCTACAAGGGCTGTAAGGGCAGGGCCCCTGTCAGTTTCTGTCACTACATAATGCCTAGTGCTTAGAATGCCAGCACACAGTAGGTCCTCAGAAAATACAACTTTAATGCATGAATGTAACTCTTAAAGCAACTACTAGTTCAAACACTAAGTATGTGAGCTTGGCAAGTTCCTATGCATCTCTGAGACAGTTTAACTTTTGAAAAAGGGAGTAATAACCTTGAAGTTATTACTAAGATTAAGATCAAGAACAGAAAGCACAAGATAGTAGTAACAAAAGTCCTGTGATTGCCCTTTAATGTAGATCTATATTTTAAGGCCTATTAGAAAAACTATAGCTGAATTGTTAAACATGACTACATTTTTATAAAATAAGTAATAAATATAAAGGGCAAGAAAACTAAGAGTGAAAATATTAAATACCAAGACAAAGGAGGGGAAGTCTCATAAATAAGGCAGTATTTTCAAACAAACTAACTTGCCTACGTATTTATGACTGAAAACACAATACTTTTGACATGATAAACCTGGCCCAAACATAGCATCAGGGAGATTTATTTTAGCTAAACGTATTATCCAGTTCTGTCAGAAAAACCCTTACTTCTTAGAGACACGTACCCTGAGATGAAATTGTCTTAGTGATGGGGGGGAAAAAGCCCATTAGAAAGTGCTTCAGTTTTCTTCCCCCTCCAGTACTGGTTTCTTTAAAAACTAAGTCTAAAGCGCCATCTACTGTGTCTGTTAGGGTTACATCACTTCTGTTGGTTTTATCCCAGAGTGCTGCAGAAATGCAAAATGTAGCAAATTTAGAATCGGTTACTTTAAAATCCTATACCACAAAAATTAAAGATGGTGTGCTATTTTCCAATTACCTATTTTTATACAATACGCTTAGAAGTAAATGCACACCTACACGCATACCACACACACACATTCTCATATCTGAGCAATCATAGTTCCTGCTTTTTTTTCCACTTTCTTCTTAAGTAGGCCTAAACTCATTATTAAAAGCATCGCAATAGTGACCAAAATGCTTACTTCTATAAATTAAAGGTACAAGTAATGATAATAGCAATTTTTACTGAAGGCTTATTGTGTGCCAAACAGTATTTTATGTGCTTTTCATTCGTGTCTCATGTAATCTTCACAAAAACCCTTGAGACAGGTGCCATTAATATTGCCTTCATTTTACAGATAAGGAAACTGAGGCACAGAAGAATTATTAAAATTTTGCCCAAGGTTATAGTATACCGTTTTTAAGTGACCAATCTATGGTTGAATCCAAACATTCTGGCTCCAGAATCCACCTGTTAACCAAGCTTTCTATTATTCTTAAAGTTCAAAGGTTAATCATACTTCTGCCATCAGAACTGCCTGAGATAAACTCTGCATCATGTTTTATTTCAATACGTTCTAACACCATCCTATCTTTAGACTTTTTTGGTATATATCTATAGTTAGAAGGTATTCTTTTTATGCAGAGAAAAACTTATTAAAATACCAGGGCCTTACTCTGGAGATTCTGATTTGACGTCTGAGCTGGAATTCAAAAGCTTTGTCTTTCGCAGGTTCTCCCCCACGACTCTGACACAGCCCGCGTGGGGCCCTGCATCTAGAACGTGTAGCCCTGCAACATACTTACTCTTGGGCTGCTCACCTGCTTTTAGAGGCTCTCCTAACTTTTCTCTTATTTTAAGAGTTTAAATATAGAGCACTATGAAGGCAAAATGTGTGGGAGATTTTATGGTTATGCTGACTTTCAATTTAGGGAAGCACAGAATTGGGAAACAAAAATGTTTTTATTTTGTTTTAATAATCTCGGAAGAGTAAGGAAAAATGACATAAGTCTCCCTGACTGCTTCTGTACACAAACGCTTTGCTGACACTCCAGATGACTTACTCTCTGAACTAGTGGTTTTCAAAAGTGACCCCAGGGATTTTCACTGAGGGAGAAAAGAGAAGACAAGGATTCAGGGTCATTCCCCTCTCACCCGCACTTAATCCAAACAAAGTTTCCATGGATAACACTGGAAAACCACTGACTTACTCTGCTGACGCTGTGCAGTTGACTGCTGTTTGTTCACATGAATATCCTCCCATGTAAATAAAACCAAGCATTTGAGGCAAAGGGTGGCGACTCGCTGTTCTTTGGAAGTGGATGGATAGGTGGATGGATAGATGAATAGAGATGGCCAGCCCACAGCTCCTGTGACACTGGCTATCTTATTATATCTATTAACCCACAGGGTCTTTTTCATTACACAGAGGCAGGCTCTAGCAAGAAAATCTCAATGCTCCTGCTCCCTCCTGAGAGTACATTGGGAACACAGAATTCTTAACAATTTTAAAAAGAGAAGGTCACTTCTAAACATGGTGTCTATAATGCAATGAAGCAGGTGTTTTAACAAGCCTCTATCACATATCTAAATGAGTGATGTTTATGAAATAAATCAACCATGAATTTACTCTGAAGGAAATCCTGCCATTTGTGGCAATGTGGATGCAACTGGAGGACATTATGCTAAGTGAAATTAGCCAGAGAAAGACAAATACTGCACAATCTCACTGACATGTGGAATCTAAAAAGGAGAAGCTCGTAGAAGCAGAGAATAGAGTAACCTAAAAAATGAAGACCTGCCACTACAGAAAAATAGTCAAGAGAATGTACTTGAAGCCCTTCCCCTCCAAAAAGGAGCACATATAAAATGAGTATATAACTCTCTGTGACCATTTCAGTGGAAACATCTTTTATTTGGAGGTACTACCATGGGCACTAATAAAGAAACTCAGACACCATATTTTTCAAACTCTATACTTTATAGTCACAATTACTGGCACAGTAGTTTTCATTTTCTATATATCAAAATGTTCACTGTCCTAAGTCTTCGTTTCACAGGAGGAGTCAAGGCTAAGTCCTTCACAGGGACTCCACCGTCCTCCTCTTAGAGGACTTGGCGGGCTTTGTATTGTACTCCTGCTACTCCACACGAACCTTCACTTCAAGTCCAGTGTGTCTGCCACCACATTGCCCAATTCTTCCACTATTCCAAGTACTGAAGAAGTTTCCCAGAAATCCCTGTTTGGATCAGCAAAAATAATCTGGTGTCATCAGCAGATTTCGCCATTTCCTTCAGGAGTCATTAAAACATCAAACAGGCATGATCTTGTTATCAGCCCTTGGGCTTCCTACTGTGAACTTCTCTCCAGCCGAAGTCATCCATTCTCTGCTATGTTGTCATCCCCATCCTAGGACCAGGATGTGTTTATTCTCTAAAAGTTTAAACTGTGATGGATTTTTTAAACTGAAAGTTGCAAAATGCATTACAAAAGTAAAGGGGAAAAAATTCCCAAAGGAGAAGCCAAAATAACCAGCAAAGAAAACAGCTCCTGCTTGAGTGGTCTTATCTAAACACTCAAACCACCTCGTATTCAACTGATCCCAAAACCTCAACAGAATTTTGACCTTTGCCCTCCAATTATTTACTTCTTTTAAAATCATATGAGGAAACTTACTGAACATATTTGAAAATTCTGTATGAACTATAACTAGCAGTTCCAACTACTTTATTAGCTTTTTCCCTTCTTTATTACATTTGAAGGGGGAAAAGCAAACAGTCCTTACCCAGAAAGTAAAAAAGCAAACAACTTTCTCCTCAAACCGGTCTGTACTCTGAACAAGAGAAATCACTCTTTCTTTTATTCAAGTGCAAATCTGTTTGAAGCTTTCATTCTGCTTTCCCAGCCTGCTCTCTGCAGCTGCATAAAAGATGAGATGTGGGAATGAAAGAAAACTCTGCTGGGGCCAAAAAGCAACACTGTCCATATGCAAACTCATTCAAGAGCAGCACGGCTCCTGTACACCCCTTCCCACTTTTTCCATTCCAGCAGACCCCTAGCCAAGAGGAGGAGGTGCTGAACCGTTCCGCATCCAGTCCCGTTTAAAACAGAAAGCCCGTCCTGCCACAAGCGCCTGCGGTGTCTCAGGGTCAACCTGTAGCTCTAAAGTAGGTAGAGTGAGGCAGGATCAAGGGAGTACCCTCACAGGTCTCTCTTAAGGTGCTTGTAGAGCAGGCGAGTGGCAGAGGCAAAGCAACAGTGAGCAGAATCACTTTACCTATCTTACCCCATGCAAAATCAAGGCAAAAATCAGCCCCTACAAGACAAATCTGCTGCAGACTTTCAGAAAGTCTGGCGGCCAATTAGCCTGCATGCGAGGGTATCAGATAACTTTATAATCCCAGTAATCTACTCAGGCCAACAGTGAACCGCATGATTGAAAAAGTCCACCAACAAAATCAAACTCTGCTGGGATTCAAAGTATATTCTCAGGGGTTTTGACTCAGATGTCATTTATAACTCCATGTTATTTTTAATACTGTTCTTTGGATTTTGCCCCACACAGAATTCCCAAGTCACAGGAGGACCATGAACAATGTCCAGATGTATAAAATACAAAAATACTTCCCTCCTACTTGTGCATTCCAAGATAAACACCACAAGAAGCACGTGTGACTACACTCAGCGTCCATTCCAAATTAAATACTGCATCATGTGCACAGTGCAGGGCTTAGAAAACAAACTGCACGAACATTCTGCATGGCTCACAAGCCAGACTCGGGCAAGCACATGACCACGTTATGAGAAGAAAACGTGAATTGGAGTATAGGGGGAAAGGGTGAGAAAATTCTCAGTCATGACCTTTCCCAGAAAATTGGTGCTATTTTCAGAACACTTGTATAATATGGGACATAGATGAAAGAGGAAATAGTATTTTTCCTTGTTTTTTTCCCTACTGATGACCCTCAATTCTAAAACCACTCAGCAAATAGGAAAGCCCTACTAAGATTTCAAAATCCCTAGTTAAGCCATGCACAAACATTAGAGAGAGAGAGAGAGAGAGGGAATGAATGAACACTTAAACGTCTGGCTGGCCAGCCCAGACAGAGTCCTTTTGACCTATAAACTGAGTTCTGGATAGAGTGCATGGAACTGGAGGGGGCAGGAAAATAGGACATGCAGGTCATGAGAAAAGACTTCTACATTATTTTCATTGTTTCAAAAATCAAAGTAAAAAATAGAGGGATGGATGAATAAATAGTAGACAAACAGAGAATAGTTTGGTTGAGTGAGTTCTTCTCCCACAACTACCCCTAAGTGAATGAAAACTTTTAATAAATTAAGATTGGGAAATGTTTACTGAAATATCTTGCTTTTTTGAAATTATGTAACATTTGATAGAAAGAAAAGAATATATACAGGGTGGGGCAAAAGTAAGTTTACAGTTTTTCATAGGGAAAACCATACAATAATTAGTAAGTAGTAACAGGATAAACTCTCTGTGTACTCACAACTGTAGACCTGCTTTTACTATGCCCTGTGTCTACAATGTAGGTTATGCAGCAGCATGGTGTGAAAAATACATTCCTATGGACTCGCCACCTAACTTACTGATTAGAATATTCCCCATCCCCATGAAGTTGTGTGTGGTCCCGTCCTGAATCCCACCTTCCTGGCTCCCTCCCATTGGCCATCACTGTTCTGAACTGGGCGTTTTTTTACTCTTTCTTTTATAAAAATAGCTGTCCCCGTGGCTGATGGAGTGTTCACATGTATCTGGTAACCCCTCTCTGTGAATGCTTTCACACCAGGGGGAAAACGGCCCTGGCCCAATCTGTGAAAAGTAGTACCTGCTCGTACATCTCTCTTCCCCCAAATGTATCTCCAGGTCAGAAATTATGTTTGATTTGTTCCAATTTCTCAGTACCCAGCAGAGTGATAGGCACAGAATGAGTGTCAAATAATTATTTCTCAACTAATCTTTCAGATTAGAGCCCAAACGCCGTAAATCGTTCACAGCAAGAACCGGTCAGCAACGAACATGCTCTTTCGATCGTTGCCTTTCCTCGGACAGCTCCCCTGTCCCCGAGCCCCAGGCCCAAGTCCGTCAACTACCTCCCTAGACTGCCATCACCTCATCACACACTAGGCAAAATCTTAAGTGGCAGTGACAATGTCAAATGAGACTATTTCCTCAGGACTCATAAGAGTGCTGACTATAAAAGTTTATTTTAACAGTATTTGAGCTATACTTAATCACCGGCTTGTGAGACACGGAGGAGTCCGCTGTTTTCTAGTCAAGAACAGCGTCATCTACAAAGAAAACTCTACACAAATGAACTGAGAAGTCCCTGCTACTTGACAGCAAGGACTTTCACAACCACCTTAAAATAGCTTTCCATTCTGTGCTGAACACAAGTCTCTCGGGGGCTATGTTCTAAAGGATAAGCCTACACCCTCAATTATGTCACCATTGTGCAATACGCTCGTGATTACAAATTTGTCCATCAGCCTGAAAGAGCAAACTGACAGTTAACGCGACTTCAGATCCAAAATTATATTGTGCGACCTCCCCCAGAAGTATTAGTGTCAGCACACTTCTCTGACTCATCTCTCCATTCTGATCAAAGCACAAGATTAAGATTAAAAAGATCCAAAATACCTTTCTGGGTGTGGAGAGGAGTGAGAAAAATGTCCCTGAGGAACTTAAACCAGTCATAAGACATCAATCTAAGGATTTTTCTTAAGGGACAACTGCACTGTAATTCAAAAGGTTTACTTGTTACACTTTAGGAAGCACAGGTTAGGCAACTGTTCACATAAATGTTAACTCAGTCTGCAATTAGTTCTTATACTGTAAAAAAAAGAAAATCTTAAAAACTTAAAAGCATGACAGCGCATACCAGGCTACGTTACAAAACCCACATCTCTGCAATGATGTGGATGAGAAGTCTTGGTCACGAGTCCACACTAAATTTGCAAGACCAACCCAGGGAAAAATCTGGAAAATGTGAACATTCTTCTCAGAAGGCTTTGAATGTTCTATTTCAAACTCTTAATGCAAAAAAGGGGAAAAAAATCACTCATCTGTGCCTATCACTTGTCAGAGAGGGCCATTTCTTAATTTATCAAGTCAGCTGAAAAAATATCTTCACTACTGCCACTGTACTTTGATGTCAAACTGAAAGTTTGGTAAGGAGACAAAGAATTCTCTCGAATGTACTACTCGAAGGAACTGGCCAAAAAGATGGGCAAGCAACTCATGACCACCTAGGTATTTATTTCACTCCATGACCACACTGACAGGGAAACGTCTCCAGTCAGGCTGTGGCTAACACAGTCCGTTTGCTCCACCTGCCTCCTCTCCACCATCTAAATACGCATTCGTATCCAAAGGGTTACTGTCACCACACGTAAGTTACACAAAGACAAGAGAGTGTAGCATTACGGTGGTGATCAATTGTGAAGGCATTTCTCCGATGGTGACTTAACGAAAGTAGAACGACTGTAATCTCTGCTGGAATCAGATGGTCCTTTATTGTTTTTGTTTTTGTTTTTAGCTACTACCTCTCAGAGTATATCTTGCATGCACCACAAAAGGAGGAAACAACCATTCTCTCCTCACTATCCCAACCCCTAGCATTTCTCTGCTGGTGTGTAAATACGATGACACAGACAGAACGAAGAAGGCGTGTTACAGGGTAGAGGGCAGTACGTTTCAGTCTCAGCAGCTGAGCTCTTTGGGGGCCTCCTACGACAGCATTCCATGTGGACGTAGGGAGCAGCCTTGAGTGTCGGTAAAAGACAACTGTCGGACCCTGTCCATCCCTTTCACAGCAACCTACATGGTACAACTACGCACACTCACCGCAATACATCTGAACCACCTTGTTTCATTCTGTTGTAAATACTGCAGTTTTATGTATGTAAACATAGTTGTGCTTCGAAGAAGCAAGAAAGTGAAAAGACAGAATGAAAGAAAACATTTGAAAATCAAATATCTGGTAAAGACATATCCAAAAACCATAATGAGCTTTTGTAATTCAGTAATAAAAAGACAAGCAATCCAATTTGAAATGTGCAAAGGATTTCAACAGACTTTTCTCCAAAGAAGATATACAAATGGTCGAGGAACACATCAAAAGATTCTCGACCTCATTATCTACTAGGGAATCAAAACCACAGAGAGATACCACTTCATACCCACTACTACGCTGGTTATAATTAAACAAACAAACAAACAAAAACAAATAAAGACAAGTATTGGCAACGATGTGGAGAAATTGGAACCCTCATTGTTGATGGAATTGTAAAATAGTGAAGCCACTTTGGAAAACAGTTTGGCAGCTCCTCAAAATGTTAAACACAGTTACCATATGACCCAGCAACTCTACTCCTACCTCCATAAACAAGAGAAATGGAAACATATGTGCACACAAAAACTCATACATGGATACTCATAACTGCATTCATTATTCATAATAGTCCCCCAAAAAACAAACCAAATGTCCATCAACTGATGAATGGGTAAACAAAATAAGGATATCCATACAGTGGCATAGTATGTAGCAATGAAAAGGAATGAATTACTAATTACACGCTACAACATGGATAAACTGAAAACAATACGCTAAGTGACAGAGGCCAGTAAAAAAGACCACACATTGTATAATTCCATTTTTATGAAATCTCTAAGCATAGGCAAATCCCTAGAGACAGAAAACAGTAGTTGCTAGAGGCTAGGGAGAGGTTATATCTCATAGAAAAGTGAAATAGTGGCTATAAAACCAATAAAACTAAAATTAAAAAGTATCTTTCCATATTATTTAATACAACCTACAAAGACGGGATCAAGATCTTAAGTTACCTATAAACTCAGAAGGTAGTGAGAACATCTTTCACCACGGAATCCTCGGCCAGATTCCCTGACTCTCATTAAATACATGTCGAATAACTGAATAACCAAAGAAATAAACCAACAACAAATGCCATAGGAACCCCTTTCCTGAGGCCATTGATAGCATTTGACAACTTGCTTCACAATACACCTGTTTCCTTTCTTCTTTTCTATTTTTCCTTCCCCTCCTTACTTCTTTTCTGTTTGTCCTTCTCTCTTATTTTAAACCTATGTTTTAGGACTGCCATAGGTGTTCTCACTGGCCATTGCCTTGCTAGATTGATCCTAGTGGTAGCAATAAAGCACTTTCATTTTCTAATTATAAAGCGCCACCTAGTGGTCTAATCTCCCTTTACCCAAAAGGTACTAATTAATAAAACTGGGAAACCTGAAAGCGAAGAAACATCAATGAATTCCAGGTCTTCTGTCATGCCAGATGGTCTTCTGGCAACATCAGACACACTGAACCCATGTGTTTTCATATATACAACCAAGCTTTCAGTAGTTACTAATGTTCACACTGTACAAAGATTCATACATATATTTACATACATATATTTACTTTATTTATTATCCTAAAGTAGACAAATTATGTTATTCAGTTCTGATAGAATTAGCAGAGGTGCAATTCCATTGAGAGTTTTCATTCCAATTATGCTTTAAACACTACAAAATCCAAATCTGACATTATTTTCTGCCACCTACAACAGTATTTCCTAAACTTCCCTGATCATACTCTAACATGATGTTAAGTGGCATTTGTCCTGTTGTCCCAGAATCGGTGAGGAGGGCCTACAGTGAGAGCAAGCAGCAGTAAATACCCAAATCTGAGGGAAAGCACCCAAAATTATATCCATATATCTCCCCCAAGGTTTGCTAAGTGGCTGGTGCATTCGACCAACCCTCCCACGCACAGAACTAAGGCAAGGAAAGGAGGAGCCTGGAAGGCTGGATTCATGGGGGTGGCATCATTAAGCAAGCACTTCAAGAGAGCTGGTCATGCAGACGCACGAGAGCACTTCCTACAGACTGGGAAGAGGAGTGTCTGCAAGAGGAGACACTGGCAGCTTGGTCCCAAGTTGACTGATTAATGGGCTGCAGACCTATGAGGCACCTGAACCTAGAGATATGTGTAGCTAATTGTCTGGAGATCTCTGAAAGAAGAGGACAAGCTAGAGTAGTCCAGGCCCAAAGCCCAAACCCCAACAAAGGACTGTGGAGTGTGCAGCTTGCCTGGCAAGGAAAGGACTGCAGTTTTGGAGGGCACATAAGATCCCACGATCCAACTATCCCAAGGGCAGAAGCATGAACTGAAAGAAAGATGGAGAAAGGGGTTGCCTAGGAGTACACCCACCATATGAAGAATGGAGCACTAACAGGGACCAGTCGGGGCAGCCATGGTTCCCTCCTCTGTAAGGGTCCTCACCAAGAGAAGGGGTCCAGATGATGTTGGACATTGGAAGTTTGATTGATTGATTGATCGATCATCCTCACCAAGGATATGTTTATTGATTTTTTTTTTTAGAAAGAGAAATGTAGATCAGTTGCCTCCCACTCCTCATATGCACCCCGATCAGGGGTTAAACCTATAACCCTTTCGTGCACGAGATGATGCTCCAACCAACTGAGCCACCCAGCAAGGGCTGGACAATAGAATATTTAGAACACTGCCCTCCACCAGCCATTCTGAAGACCTGTAATTCCCCTCTCCCCATACTCTATTGCCAATACAAGAGAATCTGGACCTTGAAAAGGGAGGGTACTGTCTGAGCTGGAATACAAGCAGCCTGAGTCACAGGTCTAGCCTGCCCCGGGAGGATTGAGTTCCCAAAGTTCTATGCAGGCCTAGACTGCTCTAATAATGACAAAATACACATGCATATGCGCGGGGGCGGGGGGGGGGGAGTTGTGTGTGCTCTTGCTTGAAATCTTACATAGACTAGAAAATTTTGGAAACAATACTTACTTATGTCCTAGTAAACTGAATTTTCTCAATAAATTGGTTATAAGAACTACCAGGGCACTTACTTTAAAACACAGATGCCCAGTCCTCCTCTAAAGATTGTGATTTTCCCAGTCTGAGGAATTTGGCTTTTGTTTTAACTGTCTAAGTGATTCTTACAGTCACACGAGTATGAGAAACACTGCAGAGGAGGAAGGGGTCACACTCCTGAGTGTGGCACGCATGCTCCGCAGATGGCTCTCACGTGTCCCCGGGCCCAACTCCATGCTACAAACAAACAGAAACGTTTGCTATTTCTGCAAATAGTATTACACCTCTGTGCCTGTTTTCCTCATACATACTTTTCTCAGGATGACCTTCTCTCCATATTCATTTGGTAAATATTATCTATAGCGCTTATCTCGGTTGCTTATATTTCACATCTCTCTCTTTTGGACAAAGAATTATTAGAGGGCAAAAATGATGTCATAACTTGTCCTTTATTCCCAAGATCTAGCACAAAGCTTGACATACCAATGTTTGCTGATTGGATTAGCTAATACTCCCCACCCCTTGGATGACTGTGTATCATAGAAACTTAACTACAGTAAAATCCTGCACAGTATCACTAAGTAATAATCTTCATTTGGATTACCTTTCTCTCCCGTTCAACTTTTCTTTATATACTTGCTTAATTTATCTGTGTATATATTAACTGACCAAATGACAAGTAAGATGAGACACAGACATAGTTCCACACTGATATGAAACATACTGACGTAACAAAAAATTACAATTTATTTTGTATTATAAAGTTATACAAAGGGAAAAAAGCAAAAGTTAGAGCAAATGGCTTTATAATTAATTAGGGAGCATAATTTATATAGTAAAATCTTAATTTCTTTTTAATCAATCTCCAACCACAAAATAACTTTATAGTAAAGAACTCCATGAGAAAAAACTCCAGTGTTTTATTTTTTAAAGATTTTATTTATTTATTTTTTAGAGAGAGGAGAAGGGAGGGAGAAAGAGAGGGAGGAACAGCAATGTATGGTTGCCTCTCACATGGCCCTCACTGGGGACCTGGCCTGCAACCCAGGCATGTGCCCTGAGTGAGAATCGAACCGGGATCGTCTGGTTCCCAGCCCGCGCTCAATCCACTGAGCTACACCAGCCAGGGCTCCAGTGTTTTATTGGGAGGACATGACGTTATTGGCATGTGTCACCGGGAGATAAGTCATCTGGGAGGGTAAGTAATTATTACACAGGAAATGCAGTTTCTTTCTATACTAAAATACCAACTGAAAGTTTTTCCCTTGCACTGCTGTACAGTCGTCTGAAAAACCAGATTTCTTATAAACATGATAGTGTTGTACATACAAAAATAAAAAGAGATAAATACATATATATGTATATATGAACTTTAAATTCTTTCAACTCATAATAAACAATGGTTTCCCCCTGCCTAACCCCTGAAATAGGAAAAAAAAAATTAAACTCTCTTTTCTGGAGTGCAGCAGGGACCACTATTCCTCAGCTAATCCAACAGTCAGCCCCAAACTGTTGTTTTGCCAGTTCAATTACAGATGCTCAAGGAGTTAAATACTAGATTTCTAAGCCTCCCTTCCAACTGTGGGTGGTCTAGGAACAGAGTACTAACCTTTACCAACCTTGACAGAATACTGTAATTGCCTGTTCACTTGTGGGTACCCCCCACTGCAGTATAAGCTCCTTTAAGTTAGAAAGAGTGTACGCCCTAACTCTGAAAAACCAATGGAACTCGTTCAGAATGGTCAAGCACATCACGTCTCAGTTCAATGTGCTCCTCAGCGACCTCTCCCTGCCCCCCCCCCCCCCCCCCCCCCCCCCCCCCCCCCCCCCCCCCCCCCGTCCTCCGGCTCCCATCTGTCCTGGTGGTCTCCGGACCCGCTGTCCGTGGTCATCCTGGGCTTCCTTGCATCGCCATTCTAGGAGTTTCCTTTCTCTTTCTAGCATGATGCCCCCCTTTTCAAGTCTTTTTTCTTGCATGTCTCTTTCATGTCTTACCTCCCCTCTGATTCTTCAAGAAAGGGTAGGAGATAAATTTTTGAGAACCTGAAGTTGAAAATATCTTTATTTGACCCTCATAACTAATTGGCTGTTTGGCTGGACATGGAGTCTATGTTTGTGATAATTTTCCCTCAGAACTTTCAAGGCATTGCTATTTGTCTACTAGCTTCCAGTGTTGCTTTTGAAAAGTCTGACACTCTGCTATTCCCTGTTTCTTTGTGACTTGTTTTTACTATCTGATGCTCTGAAATGTGCTAGTAATATATTCCTTTTTCCCCCATTCATAGTGGTTAGCACTTTCAATTCAAAACCTCACGTCTTTCAATTCTGGTAATTTTTCACGTACTGCTAATTTCATTGATAATTTCTTCCCTTCCATTTTCTTTGATCTGTCTCTCTCAAAGTCCTATTAGAAAAGAGTTAGACTTCCTTCATGGACTCTCTATTTTTTTAAATATTTCTCTAATATTTTTGTATTTCTTTGACTTTTATTTTCTGGAAGATTTCCTCCATCTTTCGATCTATTGTTTTTAAAGTTCTCCTAGTATACTTTATGAGCTCTTTTTCCCTGAATATTCCTTTTGCAACCCATTATTCTTGTTTCATGTCACAATATATTCTCCAGTGTCACAGAGATAATTATGTCAGGCACCATGCTAAGTGATTCACATTCACTGTATTTAATTATCACAACCAACCTAGAGGTAAACATCATTAACCCTATGTAGATGCCTAGCACACATCTCAAACTCAATATCCACACAAGACTGAACTTCTGACCTCCCCTAAAACCTGTTCTACTCACAGTCTTCCTCTTGTCAGTTACCAGCACTCCATCCATCCAGTTCCTCAGGCCAAAAGTCTAGGCTCCTCTTTTTGTTTCACTAACATCTCCAAACCATCAGAAAATCCTGTTGGCCAAACCTCCCAAATGCATACAGAATTCAACCATTTCTCACCATCTTCTGTGCCACTGCTTTAAGTCACCATCATCTCACACCCAGGTACTAGGAAAGCCTCCTACCAGTTCTCTCTGCGGCTGTCTGGCACCTCCTACAGTCTATCCTCAAGACTGCAACCAGAGTGAGCCTTGGAAAACCTCATTCAAGTCTTTGCTCCACTGTCACCTTCTCAATGATGCCACCTTGACTATGCTAAGTCTGCACCTGCTCTCCCCCCTAGTCCATATCTCTCTGATCCTGCTCTACTTTTACTTTTCTTACAGGGATCACTGTCTTAGACACAAAATTACTGTTTATTGCTTCTCCCTCCCACTAGAACATAAGCTGCACCAAGAAAGAGATCTTCACTGTTTTCTCCACTGATGTATCCCTAGCACCTATAAGGCAACTAATATTAAATATCTGCCAAATGAATGAATGACTGAATACCTATTTTATATATGAGAGAAATGAAGTCTACAGACACCCAAAACATAAAAAATCTGGTTAGAACCTGTGTTGGTCTGGGGCCAAAGCCCACATGTTTAAGTTAGACTGCCCCCATCCATGTCTGTGATTAAAATGAGGTGAATTATCCACAGACTTCCAAGTTGGGGGTGGGGGAGTATCATATTTCTAACACATACAAAATATATATTCCTTTGTACAAATTCAGAGGGAAAGTGTTTATGCAAATCTGTGGGACTATAGAGTGTGATGGCATTTAACTCAACACAAAACCCAGAAGTTGGAACAAAGTTGGAAATTTCTTTTAGCACTTCAACTACCGAGGTGGGAACAATGTTGCCACAGAAACTTCTAAGTAAGGACCCCGGACCCCCTGTTAGGATACAACTGCTTCCTCCTACTTTTACTTAGTAAGGCATGCCTTTGAGGCATATGATGTATGACTTTATCCAAGATTTTCCAATCTTTCCTCCAAAGATTTACTTTAAACACATGCTATTATGTATTTTAACTGAACTATTGAAAAGTTTTTGGCTATTTCCCCTATTCCTATTCAAACATCTAAATTACATATTCTTCTTAATAAGAGCTAGGGGGAAAAAAAGCTTCAGGCTCCAAAAGGAAATACTACTTTTTTTTCATTGGCAAGCTTAGAAAGCAACGATAGACTTATTACATGCAATTTTAGACAATACTAACAAAGAAAATCAAACTCCTGTGGTACAAGTATGTAATTTGATAAATATTCGATGTGTTATGTAAGAATGACAAATTTCACCCCCTAAAGTCAAGATGAAAGCTGGGACGAGGCCTTTCATGTGTCTTGGCAGCAGGTCTGGTAGGCAGAACTAACGCTACAGGAAAACAGGACCCTTACGCTTATTTTCCTTCACACTCCCTACTTACCTGATGTCATTTCCCTCCAGCAAGGGTGATAGAAGCCCATAAAGTAGAGGAATCAGTTCTGGAAAAAAACAGTTAGCTATTGCCATAAAGCAAGGGAGAAAGCAAGCAGTCAGGCGTCTATTCCTAAAGGATCCATTCGGGCCCTTTTCTTTCTCCAAAGTACCACCATTTTTTTATTCACTGTTAAATTAAAGTCTATCCAATAAACCTTGTAGCAAACAGTTGTTAGTTGTGCCTGACTGATATCTAATTCCACCTTCTTCTGGTACATATACCCCATTTCTTTTGAAAACCTTCCCTCCGGACCCATAGTCCATGTGCTTTAGGAGATGCTGTATCTCTAACAATAGGGGTGGAGCACGCCATCCAGGTCCAGTAGAAGCAACAAATCCCCCAGCCACAGTGGGCATATGACCAGGCTAGTCCAATCAGAATGAACCTCAAGAATGCGTACAGGAGCTAAAAGGAAGAGGCAACATAGGTCTAAAGCAATTTTGCCAAAAGTAGACCCTGAGAATGAGGATAACACTGAAGGTAGAACAGAAAGATCAAGAGAAAGAAGACTGAATCCTTATGGAATCATTTGAACCCTCTGGATTAAATCTCACTTGAAGCTAGACTACTCCCAGAAAAGTAAGGGAAAAAATGTGTGTGTACACATACATGTACATGCATATGTGCATAAGTACACAAACATATATACATGCTCTAATATGAGGCAGTCGACGGACATTCCCTGTTGCTGCTGGAAGCAATGCAAATCACATATGATTTCCGGAAAAGCTGAAAGTTCAGAGATGAGACAAAGATCAATGTTCAAGGTTCAAACTGTGTAGGTAATCATTCTATCTACCCAAGCTGCTAGCAAAGTCCAGAAGGATGGTAAAGGGAAAGTGGACGCAATACTTTTAGAATTATTTCTACTACTTTATTCAGCAGATGCTCAGTCTCTGATTAACCAAGTGAATAATAAAATGTGGTATCAGTCAAAACCGCATCCTCTTTCTCACTTAGCAGTCTTTCTGATAGTTCCGATGCTTCTTCCTTCCTTATTTGCTTCCTACTTCTGTCCATTCCAACTCCACTTCCTCCCTCTGTTAGACACCAAGATCTCCCCAGCACAAAGTGGAATATCATGTACCTTCTGATACATACACTGAAAAGAACACATATTACCTCTGTGCTATTCCTGCCAAAAAGAAGAGTATATTCTATATCTAGATCGAGAAAATTCAAACTGAAGAGCTTTCTACTATTTAGGTGCATATTCAGGTAAATGGGCATCATGAATATTTAGATAAAGAAACAAAACAATCATATTTAACCTCCTATTCAAAATTCATCCATTGATGAATGTGCCCTGACTAGGAATCAAACCAGCAACCCTTTAATTCACAGGCTGGCACTCAATCCACTGAGCTACACCAGCCAGGGCCCACTGATAATTATTGACTAAATCAGCGATTTCTTTTTTCCCTAGAGACCCCAAAATGATGATCTATTTCCATCATTCCTTCCCTATTTGTTAGCTGGGATTCTTCCATAAAGGATTACTTAATCTCCCTGAACTATAGTCAATACAAAAGATAGGGTAAATGCTGAGTTCTTTCTTTAAATTGTCACTTTTCAGACTAAGGAGTTTAGTACCCTAGTTTCTTCAATGGTTTCCAGTGAGATATTGAATATTTTCCTTTCATTATGATATACATGATTTTTATGTATTAAATGTGTTTCAATTGTGTGGGGGGTGTATTTTTGTTTGTTTGCTTCTTGGTTATTTTATTTTTTTAACTCACATTTTCTCACCTTTGGTCAATCCAAGCTACACATACATTTGAAGTTAAGTTTTGAGCATGAATTTGAAGAGCATATGGGACACCCAAGAAGACAGACCTAGTAACAATCAGAGGGGCTCTGAAACAGAAGACTACCACCTGCACCCTGCCAAAAGAAAAAAGAAAGAAAAAAACACCTACTATAAAAATATATTCTTATTCCTAAGGCATTCTATCCACCTACAGAGGTGTGCCTGGGAGGATTTTTTAAATATAATTTTAAGATTTCAAGATTAATATATTCGTGCTCACTTCGGCAGCACATATACTAAAATTGGAACGATACAGAGAAGATTAGCATGGCCCCTGCGCAAGGATGACACGCAAATTCATGAAGTGTTCCATATTTTTTGGACCAGAAGGAAGAAACAAGAATTCAAAAAAATGAGGAGGGACTCAGGAACCTCAGAGACATTTGTAAACGACCCAACATCCGGATCATAGGGCTGCCAGAAGGACAAGAGGAACACCAAGAAATTGAACGTAGTTTTGAACAGATAATGAATGAGAACTTCCCAAATCTGGCAAAGGAAATAGGCTTCCTGGAAATCCAAGAAGCTCAGAGAACCCCAAAGAAGCAGGACCCAAAGAGGAGCACACCAAGGCACATCATAATTACATTACCCAAGGTCAAGAATAAGGAAAGAATCTTACAAGCAGCAAGAGAAAAGGAGACAGTTACCTACAAAGGAATTCCCATAAGACTGTCAGTGGATTTCTCTAAGGAGACCTTCCAAGCAAGAGGGGCTGGAGAGATATATTTCAAATTATGAAAAGCAAGGACCTACAACCAAGAATAATCTATCCAGCAAAACTGTCATTTAGAATGGAAGGGCAAATAAAGTGCTTCTCAGATAAGGTCAAGTTCAAGGAGTCCATCATCACGCAGCCTTTACTATATGAAATGTTAAGGGGTTTTATATAAGGACTCATGAGAGAAGGCACCAAGGCCAGATCAGCTACCGGGGAACTCAGATCAGCCACAGCCGAGACGCTTGTGAGGTAAGCAAGCAAAATACAACCAGAGAAACAAATTATAACCAGAGACATTGAAATTTAGAACATTCTGGCAGTAACCAGAGGGGAGGGGGAAGGGGATAATGGGGACAAGGGTATTCAGGAACTACTATAAAGGACACATGGACAAAACCAAGGGGGAGGGTGGAAGCAAGGGAGGGAGGTGGGTTTGCCTGGGGTTGGGGGTGGGGGTAAATGCAGACAACTGTAAGTGAACAACAATAAAATAATTAAAAATTAAAAAAATATATTAATATATTCACGGAATGTTTGTTTCATCTGTCTTTTTTCTCCTTTTCTTCTATCACCAATAGGACGGTAAGTCTGCCGCAGTCTCTTAGACGAGGTTCGTGCCCTCAGTAAGCTGGCGGGAGCTGTCCACCTGGTCCTCACCAGGCCTGCCTATCCTGCATGCCAGGTGACAGACACAGGTCAGTACCAACACATCCCAGAATAAAATGAGTGGTACAGAAAAAGAAATAAGGGATCATATCCAGCTAGGGTAATCTTAAAAGAAGTAGGATTTAAGTCAGAAGCAAAGGGTGATTTTGATGAGTAACGTGAAGAAAAGCACGCCAGAGAACTGCAGGAAAAGGGCAGACAGTATGGTGGGGCAGGCCAGTGCAGGGAAGGGCACGTTAAGGGTGCTGAAAAGGGAGAAAAACGCAAGGGCACCTGGGGACAAGGTGAACAGAGTGGGCTACTAACAAGAATTAGCACTACCTAAAAGAACTTTCTACAGTGTGGACGTGTCCTATGTCTCTGCTGTCAGCACAGTAGCCACTGGTCACATGCAGCTATTAAAGACTTGAAATGTGGCTACTGAAATTTTTTCAGTTTTAAGTTTAATTAATTTAAAACCCATAGCCACCTGTGGCCGGTGCTTACCGTATTAGAGAGCACAGTATTAGAATGAACACTCAGTGAGGTCAGGTGTTTCTGTCTGGTGAACAAATGAGTGAAGGCACACTGAACGCACACTCAGGCAAACATTCCAAAGGGCACATCTTAGGGAAAGTGGAATGCACAGTGGGAAAGTATGTTAGGGCCAGATTATAAATGGTTTTGAACACAAACTTAGAGTCAGAACTTCATTTTGAACTTTAGGTAAAAGGAACCACTGATTATTTTCTTCATAAGAGAAGCATAATAATTGTTTTAGGATAAGTAATCTGCAGAAGTGAGCAGCACGTACTGACAGGACAAACTGAGAGAAAAGAGAAATGGGAAGCTAACGATAACATTCTGGTTTAAAGATTCTCAACTTCGTGGTCTCAAGACCAACCCTGTATTAGTTTTGAAGGCTGCCATAACAAAGCACCACAAATGGGGTGGGCTGACACACCAGAAACTTATTCTCTCACAACTCTGGAGGCTGTAAGTCTGAAATTAAGGTATTGACACTCCCGAAAGTCCTGAGGAAGAATCTTTCCTTGCCTCTTCCCAGTTTCTGGCGGCTGCTAGCCAGTCCTTACTTTCCCTTGGCTTGGGGCTGTATCACGCCAATCTCTGCCTGTCTTCATGTGCTGTTCCTCCCTGTGAGTCTCCTCTGCGCCTTACATCCAAATCTCCTTTCTCTTTGAAAGACATGGGGAATTGGATTTAAGACCCACCCAAACCCACTATGACTTCATTTTAACTTTAATACTTCTGCCAAGATGCTATCTCCAAATAAAATCCCATTCACAGGGACCAGGGCTAGGATTTGAACATATTTGGGGGGGGGGGGACACTGAACCCACTACAGACCCCTTTACACTCTTAAAATTATTGAGGCTCCCAAGGAGCTTTTTTATATGTACGTTACATTCCTTGGTATTTGTGTTGACATAAGAAAAATCCAAACCTATAGAGAATTTTTATAAGAGTTTATTTGAGCCAAACTGATGACATGCCAGGAAGCAAGATCTCAAATGCTCTAGTGAAAGACAGTTTTACAGTTTATTTTATACATTTGGAATTAAGGAAGGAGTAAGGAAGATTACGTGAACCTGGGAGAAAGTAAGACAGAGAAATCTCTATGATTGGACGCAGGAGTGTGCAACCTTTTGGCGTCTCTGGGCCACACTGGAAGAAGAGGAGTTGTCTTGGACCACACATTAAATACAGTGTGACATGGAATTACCAAAAAAATCTCATAATGTTTTAAGTAAATTTACGATTTTGTGTTGGGCTGCATTCATAGCCATCCCAAGCTGTATGCGGCCCACGGGCCACAGGTTGGACACCCCTGGACAGGGTAGTTTATGAGATTATGTGCTCTCATGAAGGCGGGTATGCTTCCAAGAGGTTTGAAAAAGAAGCATTTCAAAGTTGCATTAACCTAGATGCACAAAAACAATGGACAGGGCTTGCTTGAGGCAAATATACACCTTTTACAGGCCTGGGAGGGGACTACCCACCATTAGCTGCCCAGCTAGGAACTTACAACAGATCACCCTGGGAGGCTACTTTTGGTCAGACTGATGACAGAGTCCCTTTGCATCCACTTGTGCCACATTAGAAATTAAAACTAATTCAGTGCGTAAATACTTATCTATTCATTTATGTTAAGGTAACAATATTAAACTCTTTGCACTTTAACTTAAACAACACATTATTGCAAAATATAACTGTATTTCAAAAAAACTCATGAAAAGAATGGCACTGTTTTATATGTCTGCAAATCACAATATAAGACAGCTAAGATTCTGATGTCTGCTTCTGCAATCTGTTGCAATGGACAATTTTGGTCTAAATACCTGAAGGTAATCTGGCCTCATACCGATATGTGGCTGGAAAAAGAAGTGTTTCCATGACTTATTCTTCCTTGAGAGTATACCAAAACTCATGTGGTTATTTTTTAAAGGTAGGTTGCAACTTGGACTCTGAAGCTTTATCAATGAACTTTCCAGTTACATTAAAATCCATTGTTCTAGCTTGCGTTTTGAATGCTTTTACAACACCATGCACTGGTCACATAGAATAAGTTCATTATGAAGATCTTCCCAATGTTAACCCATTTCAAACACCACCAGCCTCATCAGAAATGTCTTTAAATATTGAAAAGTTTTCCATCTTTTCATTTTGGCTTGAAAGCTTAAATTTTATCACTAGTCTGAAATATCAAAGTCTGAAAAATCAAGGTTTCTTTAACAGTCATGGTGTTCAATAGAAAAAAAAAAACTGCGAAAGCGCTGCTCCTTGAGACAACATCATTCTTCAGAAAACACAAGTGCCTGATGAGTATCTGCACCATCAAACAGAGTAATAACAACACAAGTCCTCAAGGGGCAACATTTAATGACATCAATGATTTTTACCGACTCATTAAGAACATTCTCAACCAAACTACATTTTTCCACAAGTGTGTGGCAGTGAAGACCTTCATTTGTGTAAGGCACTACAAGTGCAAGTGTCAGCATGGTGAATAAGGCAAATAACTATGAAAACAGTTACCACTCCATAGACCCTCAGGGTCTCCCTCCACCACACGGGGGTCCCCAGATCAAATTTGGAAGACCACTGCCCTAGATAAGCGGTTCTTATCTTTCATATGCATCAGAATCACCTGCGACCTTATACTAATGAATCAAATCTCCGCGTCGACAAAGACCATTAGATGAATCTTAGGTGCTCCGAAGGCTGACGACTACCGTTCTAGGTGGCACAGTGAGTGATGGATAAAACTAGATTATAGCAGTGAGAATGGACAGTTGGAGACAGCAAGAAACTCCAAAGGCTTTAAAGATTGATGAAATGTGAAAATATGCAGAAAATTCAAGTATCAAAGGTTTTGAGTTTTGAGTACCAAGAAAAGAGCGATACCATTAACAGAATAAGTCAGGAGAAGTCTATTAAGTAACTATAGAAATAGGGAAGAAGATAAATTACTTTTTCCTGATCTTCCTGGTCAGATTCATGCCTTCTTCCTCTATGTTCTCACTAATTAATGCTGTTTGTTTCTCTCTAATTTTACTTCATCTCACATTTTACCACCGTGAACTGTTCAACACTTGTCAGTCTCCTACTCAGCAGGCAGTAAGTGCCTTGAGGGCCTATGTGGGCTGGGGAGCACCAGTCCTGGGTTCTAACCACATGACCTTAGGAGTGTTACTCAATCTTTCTAGTCTCAATTTTATCATGTCTAAGATGGGGAAAAAATCATTTACTTCTTAGGATCAGAGATAAATTTTCATAGTAATTAGCATTATGCCTAGCACATAGTATAAACTCAACAAGTAATAATAAAATAAAATAAATCAGCATTGTTGCATTTCCCTTAAAGGCACTCCTTTTAGAACTAAGACCGTTCAGAGTAAATATCGACCTTCGAAGCACACTACAGACACAGCTCACTCTCAGTTAACTATAGAAATGATCATCTAATTTGTGAATTGAAATCACCCAGTTCATCCTGCCACAGGCTTATTAAGGCCTTTAGAAAATGGGCAAACGAGAATTTTATATGTTTTGCTTTTTGGAATGTTGCATCCAACTCTGTATAAAAACTGAGAAAATTTTCTCAAATAAAATTCCTAGATTGCTACTGGATTTAATTTACTCATGCTGTATTTAACACTCACGTGCACAGATAACTTACAATTTATAGCAGTGGGACAAAATTCCTTTCTCCATTCATGTGACTGAAACACACATCTGGTCTAAAAGGCAGGAGTACGTAAGAGTCCCTCCCCAGAGGTTAATGGTTCTGGAATAGAAATACAGTACAAAACTCTGTCTAGTTGAAACAGAAATGGAGCCGAGGAGAGAATGAGAAGGAGTAATCCCAAGGGAGGTAAAATCCAACTCCCAAAGCTGGCCTTCACCAGCACCACTAAGCTCGTATTTCCTGACTTGCCAAAAATAACATTAGGGTCTTTTTGACTAGAAGTAATAAGGACTACAGTTTTATGTTTCATCTAAAAATAACTATAAAAAGCAACACCCCCCAAAAACCATATATCAGTCAAAGTGTGATGAGACTTTTTAAAAATCTATCATGATCCAATAAATGCTGTTTCCAATATAATCAGAAATGATGCCTCCCCCCACCATTATTTCTATATAGCATGCTTGAAGGAAGATATAACTCAGAGAAAAAACTCTAGGATGTCATATCGGAATGCTATCATTACTGAGTAAATAAAAAGACAATTCAAAGTGGCTTAAAATAACACTTCTCCAGCTTTTTTGTGCATATAATTCATCTGGGGATCCTATTAAAATGGAGACTCTGATTCTGTAGGCATACAACTGGGGCAGAAATCCATTTCCAACAGGCTCACAGGTGGTGCCGATACTGCCAGTAAATGGACCACAATTTCAGTACCAAAGACTTAAACTACAAGGAAATACACAGATTAACATATCTGGAAACTCAGAGAAAAGGCTGTTCAAAAATGTCAAGAAGGACCCATAGTTTCTCTCTCTCTCTCTCTCCCCCCTCCCCCCTTTCTCTCTCTGCTCTACCATCCAAAATGTCAGCTTCATCCTAAGGCTGGCTCTATCTTCTTGGATACAGTATGTCTGACAATAACAACCAGGGCTATACACTTCCTTGATCATGTCATGCAGAAGATACAAAGTATATTCCCATGGATCTCTAGTAAGTGCAAGAACATTCCCAGAAGCTTAAAAGACTTTCTCTGTACCCTATTTTCCAGAACAATGTCAGGTGCTTACGCCTGAACCACTGACTGGCAAGAGAGAGTAGACAACCTTTAGGTCAACAAGGCCTACTTCTGAACTGAGAGTGGGATCAAGTTTCCTAATGCTTACTGGTTACACGGGAAAAATCATGGGTCCATTAGGATGGAAGAAAAAAAAAACGATGCTTAGCAGGCAATAAATGACATCCAATATAAGTAAATATTTTCTTCCCCTATCCCATCAAAGTATCATTTTGTTCTGAACCCACTGCATCAACTTTCTTTTATTTTATAAATCTCACTTATAATCTTTACTATAAAATGGCTTACAGTATTTAAAATCACTCTGCAAGGTGGCTTCTAAGCTCCTTCATCTATTAGCATTTTGTTTCATATTCGAGTATAACTATAATTTCAACATACTTTTATCAATCTAAAATGACAGAGAAGTTAATTTCAGAATCTATAAGTTCTAGCATAATAAGAATAAAAATGGCAACAGAATATATAGTAGCCTAGCAGTAAAGTAAGAAATAAATTCAGCCCTGGCTGGTGTGCCTCAGTGGACTGAGTGCCGGCCTGCAAACTGAAAGGTCGCCAGTTCGATTCCTAGTCAAGGCACATGCCTGGGTTGCAGGCCAGGTCCCTGGTTGGGGGCACGTGAGAAGCAACTGTTTCTCCCTCGCACAATGATGTTTCTCTCCCTCTCTGTCTCCTTCTCCTCCCCTCTTTCTAAAACTAAATAAATAAAATTAAAAATATAAATGAATTAATATTGTAGGATATATAAATAAATAAATGAATGAATGGAGAAATTTGGGCTTTGCTCATGAATCCATCTTTGCATGGAAGCAAAACTTCCCCCTAGGGTGAACTTGATGATATGTCTCTAGTAACACAGAGCAACAACTTGTAGAGAAAAATATCTAAAAAAGATATAGCCACACATGTCACAGATGCCAAACATTTGCCACTTAGTTTAATCAAAAATCAGGGTCACATAAACTGCATCAGAGATCCCTGAAAGCAATACCACCACAAATGTGGGCTGACCCTTAATGTCGCTCTGCCTCGCACGACTTGGAGCCCCAGGAGATGCGTTGTTCTCCGTAAGAAGCACTCCGTGCCAGTAAACAGACAGCAAAGGCTGGAGCCAACTGTATGGGCTCACAGCTTGTGCAACACTTGCTCCTAGGAAAACACTTGGCAAACATCTCCGTCGTCATTCACTAACAGATGAGAAATTTTTGTTTAAACTAGTAATCCTAAAGGAATGTGATCATTTTACAGACTGGGCTCACTATTTCCAGGTCTACAATGCACAATATAAATTATTATACAAGGCTATCTTCCAATTTAGATCCATGCTTTTGAACTTGAATTCTAATTGGTACCTAATTCAAGTCACTGCACTAATCTGGCACTACACAAATCTAGTGAAATGTAAAATTTTAAAGGCATTGTTCACAACAGCTGAGATACAGAAACAACCTAAGTGTCAACTGACAAATGGATAAAGAAACACACAGGAATATTATTTCGCCTTAAGAAAGGGGGGGATTCTGTCATTCGTGACAACATGGATGCAACTGGAAGACAGTACGTGACTGAAAAAAGTCAGAGAAAGACAGTGATCTTCCGCACTCAAGGACATGCTTGTTGATTCTAGAGGGAGGGGAAAGGAGGGAGAGAGCGAGGAAGAAACACATCCATGTGAGAGAAAAACAATGACCGGTTGCCTCTTGCATGTGCCCCAACCAGGACCAAAACCGCAACCCAGACGCGTGCCCTGACTGAGAAGCAAAGCCGCAGCCTGTCGGTTCATGGGGACGACGCTCCAACCAACCGAGTCACACTGACCAGGGCCATATGTGGAATCTTTAAAACAAAAACAAGTCTAAACCATAGAAATAAAGGGTAGAATTGTGATTGGCAGGGGAGGGGTGGGCAAAATGGGGAAAGGCTGGTCAAAGCGTAAGGCTTCAAGTCCCCAAAAAAGACCTTTACACTGTTTCTGCCTGCGTGTGTTTGTTCGTGCCATTTGCAATACTTCGACCTTACCACCTATCCCCGTTCCACCTCTCCCTTTAGGTTAGCCCTAGGGAGCCTCCCATGTGACTGCTGTGCATGCTCAAGGCTGACAACCACGAGATTTGGTCACTATGATGGGCTATAAAAAACTAAAATCCTATCTGACACTCCGCATTAATCATTAGAGTAGTGTCAGATGGCTGTGAGATTTACTGAGACGATCACTTAGTTACATAAATGTCTAATCACGGGAGTGTACACCGGAAACTAATATAATAATGTATGGTAACTGTAATTAAAAAATAAAAAATAAATTTTGGGGGGGTGGAGATGGGTGGAGGTGGAAGAAGATATAAGGGGAATAAATGGTAGTGGAAAAAATATAATTAAAAAGTTTTAAAAATACCCTGGCTGGTGTGGCTCAGTGGATTGAGTGCCAGTCTGTGAACCAAAGGGTCACCAGTTTGATTCCCAGGCAGGGCACATGCCTAGGTTGCAGGCCAGGTCCCCAGTAGGGGTCTTGCTAGAGGCAACCACACACTGATGTTTCTCTCCCTCTCTCTCTCCCTCCCTTCCCCTCTCTAAAAAAATAAATAAAATCTTTTTTTAAAAAAAGTAAAAATAATTTTTTTTTAAAAAAGCTAAAAGCCTTACAATAGTAATTTAAACAAATAGCTATTTATCTGCCTCACAGAAGAAAAAGTCTGGAAGCAGTTAGTCCAGGGCTGACATCCAATGTCAACATCCTTAGCATACTGGTTTGTAACCTCATGGGTACAAGGTGGCTGCTGCTCCTTCAAGGCAGAAAGAAGGAATAAACAACAAAGGGCCATGCTAGAAATGTCCCTTCCCTTTTACCTGGGAAATAAAAGCTTTCTTAGTAGCTTCCCTCTCCCTGCTAATAAGCCTTCCCTTAAATGTAGTAGTACCCTGTATTTTTCAAAGACGGCCACACCAATTTTTTTTTCCTATCCCACATGTTCTTTTTACAATGCGACAGGCACTCCAGCTGAAAATTCACGTTCTCTCCCTTTGAATCTGGGAGGGTACCTGTGATAGTCTCTACCAACAGAGTGCAGCCGACTTCTGAGGCAGGGAGGCAAAAAGAATACAGCTTCCATCTGGGGCTCTGTCTCAGGAAGCTCTTCAAACCCAATGACCACACTGAAACCATGAGTGAATGTTCTAGCGGGGCTCCCAGTAGACACAAGCATTAACTGCCAAACAGCATGAACAAGCCTTCGTGCTCTTCCAGCCCCAGTCTGTGAGTCTTCCAGCTGAAGCCTCAGAGCTGATGGAACGGAAACAACTGTCCCCGGTGGTTTCATCTGAATTCCTGGCCCATATGGGAAATAATAAATGGTAACTGTTCTGAGTTACTACACTTTAGAATAATGTATTAAATATTAATGCAGAACTAAAAGAGGTATCATTGGGCAGAACTGGGTCTCATCGCCCACCTGCCACTGAAGAAGAACATTACTGCCACAGACTTTTGGTTAAGGTGGGCACACTGTCACTAAAAGAACCAGGGCTGTATTAACAAGGGGAAGATGGAAATGAGCACTGGGTAGGCAATCAACAGCACCTGCCACAACTACCTCCTTAACACTTACGAGCTACCAGCTTATGTCATCTTGATCATTTCTTAAATGTCTTTCCCCACTAAGAAAACATAATAGAGTGTTGAAGGCAAAGAACTGTATCATTACAAAATGCCTTAAATAATGGTTACTCTAAAAATATCTATTTAACTTCTGAACAGAAACATTGAAGTTATACTTTAGAACTTTTAGGTCCTAGAAACTTTGAGGTTCTGAAACAAACAGAAAAGGATTTATAATTTTTTTCTGGAGTTTTTCAGAATAATTTTCCTGGGAAAACACAAGTGCAATTGAACAATCGAGCAAGCTTTGAAGATCCCTTGTACTATACAGACAAGTATCAACTACCTCCAGAGTTAAAATAAGCCATCACAACCGTGTCTGAAAATCCTGCACAAAATATAGAAATAAACATTGGAGTAGGGTAATTAACAATTGCAGGGTATTTTGTAAACATAACGTTCCTAAATATTTATTTTTAAATAATCACGTTGATTTATCACTACATGACAAACTTACTCTTAGCAGAGCAGGAACCTCACTGGAGCCCCCCCAGAATGAAACCAGCCCCCGTGCACTCCTCTCCCCGCATGGCTTTCACTGAGCCACCATGGCTCTTTCTTTAAACAATAAGTATAATATAGAAATCAGATGTCAATTTTAATTTTAAAATAACTCTTAAAAGAAAGCATACCAAAACTATGTTAGCTAAATAGGAACTCATTATCTGAATTTAGAAAACCCTGATTTATCATAGAAATAACTAATGCTGAAAACAGCCACTAATTTGGGTTCAGTTGGTTATGAAAATATCAACTAATATTCACATAATGCTTCAGAATTTATAAAGTGCTCTCATACATATACATCATACAGATACAGATATAGATGCAGTCCTCCCTCGGTATCTGTGGGGGATTGCTCCAGGACCCCCTGCAGATACTAATCTAAGGGTGCTCAAGTCCTTTATAGAAAATGACATAACATTTGCAGTTAACCTACGCACATCCTTCTGTATACTTCAAATCATCTCTGGATTACTGATCATACTAACTACAACGTAAATGCTACATAAATAATCATTTATACTGTAGTGTTTAGGGAATAATGACAAGGGAAAAATCCTATATGTGTTCAGTACAGATGCAACCATGGTAGGCCTAAGTAGACAGTACATACCAGCAACAACGTAACACTGTGGTTTCTTTTTAAATACTTTTGATCCCAGGTTGATTGAATCCACAGATACGGAACCCATGGATATGGAAGTTCAACTATATGTCTGTGTGTTTGTACAACTACATTATTTATCTTCCTGTAAATTATGATATAAAACTGCTCTGCAAACTGTGAAAACCTCCATAAAGGTTAGTAATCTAGCAATATACAGGGTCCAGTAGAAGTAACGCCTGCTTGTGTGTGGTTGGTAGGGTAATAATATGGGTGTGATAATTTATAGTGTTAATTTGAACATTTCACCTGAAATGCCATATGGTGTGCTTGAGTGTGAAATTGTTATGTTACAGAATTACAAGGTTATGATTTTGTAGTAAAAGATTGTGTAATAAACAGGACGCTATTTGTGTCAGACCCTGTATATTTACTATTACTCATCTGCTAATACTACTAGCAATAACAATAATAACCTGACGAGGCAGGAACCTTTATCCCCTTTCTACAGAGAAGGGTACTGAGGCTCAGAAAGGAGAGGTGACTGGTCCAGGATCACACAACGGGCTGAAATACAGTCCGTACTTAAACGTGTATCTTCTGACTTGAAATTCTGGGCACTTTCTACTGTATCAGGCTCACTCGGAATATGGTTACTTTTAAAAGCATGATTCCTACAGATTGGAAGAGAAAAGGGAAAGAAGAGTCTATTGTTGGGCACAGAACTGTCATGGCCAATGTTGTAAGGAAGGCCAACCCCACATTATTGGACGACGCCGTAAACTAAGATACAGATCACAAAGAAAACAAAAAAAAAAGATTCATTATAATACAGTCTCAGAAATGAAACCAATTTTAGTAACTAAAAGCTAGGAACGAAAAAAACGTTTTTCACATTACAACATTTTCATTATTTCTTTAGCAGAGGGCACTTTGGTCCACACAACTGCAAGCAACGCTTTCCAGGTCAGGTCAGAACTGTTCCTCCCTTGAATATATACACCAAAGATCCTTTGAGTCACGATGCTTATCAAAACTACCTTAAGTTGTAAGTTCCTAGAGACTTTTCATTAAATGCATGAACAGTGATTTTACTGGACACATCTGGCACTGCATGAAACTAGAACGTCTCCTGTCCAGTCGCAACACATACTAAGTCTTCATTAAACCTCAAAGCAGAATCTTAGGAGGTTGTCTGTACTTCAGATGTTCCCCAAAAGAGGTCCAAAGTACTAATATTTAGTAATTATTTTCCTAAGACAGCAGGCTTATCACAGGACTTCAGCTACAAGTTTGACGATTTCAGCTTTAGAAAACAGATACCCAACAAATCTTTAGCATATTGACTGGCAGATAAAAGGCACTAATTTTAATCTTAACATACACAAATAATTTCTATATAAGTGAAAATGCAAACAAAGCTGCAAGTGTTCAAGTATTTCTCTTATTTGAAATACTGGTACCCCTAACAGAAGCAAAAGCAACAAAGCATAAAGCAAAGTGTGAAACCTTTCACTGAAAAAGGACCAGAAGAAAGAGTTTTGAGTGTTGAATAGTTTTTAGTCAATAAGAGGCAAGGGAGCGGAATAATTCCGACTTCTGCACTAGGAAGCAATGTCCTGTTGTGAATAAGAACACATACACTGGAATGAAACAGATCTCAGTTCAAACCCTACCCCTTCCACTTACTAGCCATGTAATTCTGGAAAAGTTATTTAACCCTGAAAAGCCTCAATGTCTTCATCTATAAAACAGGAATAATACAACCTACCTCACAAAGTTATTTAAAGTATTAAATAAAAAATGTTTTAAATGTATTGACTGTAACATCTGGAACAAAAGTAAGTATTCAGTAAGATGCAGCTATTTATTAACAGCCTTTTAAAAATGTAGATTATTAGCCCTGGCTCATGTGGCTCAGCTGACTGGGCATCATTCAAAAAGTAAAAAGGTCACCAGGTGGATTCCCAGCCAGGGCACATGCGTAGGTTTTGGGTTCAGTTCCCAGTCAGGGTGTGGACAACAGGCAACCAACAAATGTTTCTCTTCCTCTCTTTCTCCTTCCCTTCCCCTCTCTCAAATAAATAAATAAATAACTGTAGATTATTTAAATAAGCTAGAAAATTTTCTACAACTACTTACTTTTTTCAGTAAAACAACACAAACTCTTGGATGCTAAAACTCTTGAGATGCTAAGTAAGGTCCCTGATCTTAAAAGGGACTTCAAATCCCAATCATTAATTCAAATCAATCGTTAATGATCCACTGATAGGGCTTAAGCGATTAATGCACAGGGGAACAAACTCAAGACTGAAAGATTTTAGCTGTAGTTTGAGTCGATAGGTGTGAGTAATGCAGGTGGAAAGGCGGTATTCTAGGAACTGGAATTTGTGACCACCGGAGGTCTATAAGCAATTCAGCCTCTGTGCCCCAGGGGGTCTGCTATGATATCTGAGCCATTGTGTCCTAAAGAGGGAACTTCTGTGATGCAGATAAAGAATTGTTGATCAGCAGATAAAGAAATACGAGGAAAATCCTTGCTGGACTACATCTCTTATCTGATTAACCTTTTTATTGAAACCCTTACCTACAACTGTTTTTGAGGGTACATAACCCACCATCTTCTCAGATCGCTGGCATCTGAATAGAGCACCCATAAAGATTCAATCCTTGTCTCTATTTAATGGTTCTGATAGTGACAGGCAGCATGAACACCAACTTTTCCAGTTTCAGAAACTCTAAAGACCAAGAGCCACAACTTCCTTTCATTTCTAACTTCTTCTGAGCAACAACATTGGAATTATGCTTGTGCTTTAACAGTTTAACCACTTTTTATCTGTCTCCAAACAAGCACTCTCTTTCTGAATAAGAATGGACAGCAAGGGTCAAGGTTAGACATAATAAAGAGGTTAACTAGAGCCCACAAAGATCTATGATTATTTCTCTGTGTAATCTATAGTCCCAAGAAAGGGCAAAGACGTGGGTACCAAATTACTTACATATCTGTTAGAAACAGAATAAGAACAGTACACAAGATACTTATTTCATTCTCCATTATACCACAGAAAGCTAAATATTTGTCTCCTACAATTAACTCACTTATAGAAGCCTTAAGGGCAAAGACAATGTTTCATTCATCTTTACGATCTCACAGTGCCTAGCACTGAGTTTTGTGCACAACTGCTGAGGGTGGAATTAAAAATGGAGAGTCAGAGATCCAAAGGACGAGTGAGTTAACCAGGCATACGGGGATCCAGGCAGTAACAATATCCATCAACAAAACAACTAAAAGGAGGTATGACAGCAAGTAAGACATGGTTTTTCCTTTTGAGGAGCTTGAAGCCTTGTGAAAATAAACATTAGGAAAGAGAGATAAAATATACCAAGCATCTGGAATGAGGTAGCTACTAAAATTAATAATTAATGGCTACCTTTTACTGAATGTGTCAAACATTGTGTAAAGAACATTACCGATGTTAGATCTAGGCAGGCCTAGGAGGAATGAAAATCACCAGGCGAGAAAATGGCACCGTGGGAAGCTGCCTGCAGACCCTACCCAGGAAAAACAGATGAAGATTAGGGTCTGGGGTCAGCTTATCCAGCAAAACAGGATACAGCTTTCACGCAGCAACCAGCTCTAGCCAATCAGACTCTAATACCCCAACCGCAGGTTTTTGCATTTAAAAACCCTGATGTAAGAACAACTGAGCGAGTCCCAACCTCCCTTGGTTGGCTCCCCAACCTCACTTGCTTGGCCCCACTTTCCTCTTAACTTCCCTCAGTTGGCTCCACTTTCCCTCTTATTCCCGGCTAATAAACCCTGCTCTCCTTAGCTCGCTGCGTCGGTCCAGTTTCTTGAGTGACTCCAACCTAACAACAGACATTATCTCATTTAATTGTCACAGCCCCATGAGTCAGATATTATTATTCCCTGTTTCAAATGAAAAACTAAGAGTTGGAGCTAGGATAAGTAACTTACTCGAGTTCATAAAATTAGCAAACAGAGAGGCTATGGTTCAAACCAATATCCAGTTCCAAAGCCAGGACTCTTGACCACCAGGAACCAGAGGAGTAGCACTGAGGGTGTAGTAAGTAATCAAGCACTGAACATAGATTGAAATGGAGCCGACCAGATGTGCTAAAAGATGAAGAGCAGCATTTAAATTAAAGAGGCATTAGGTATTATTTGTAAGATGGGACAACTAATTGGATGAGATCTAATGTATCAAAGGCTAAGTCGCCTTCCGGCCCCTACTTTCCTTCTCCAGATGCAGCCAGCAGAGTTTCTTTATGAGCTTCCAGAACCAATGTATGCATATGAATTAATAAAATAAGCACATATACTTTTTCACTCTATCAAGTAACTATATGAAATATTTTTTAAATTCCCTTATTCTCCTTTGATATAAAGTATTTTTAATGTTTATTTATTTCTTAGAGGGGAAGAGAAGGAGAAAAAGAGGACAAGAAGCATTGGTGTGTGAGAGAAACATTGACTGTTGCCTCTTGTACACATGCCGACTGGGGACCAAACACAAAACCTAGGCATGTGCCTTGACCTGGCAACCTTTCACTTTGTGGGAAGATGCCCAACCAACTGAGCAACACCAGTCAGGGTAATATAAAATATTTTTAAATTCCCTTATTCTCCTTGACCAGGGAAAACATGAATTTGAGTTATCATTTTAAGCAGCTATAATAAAATTTAAAAGATGAGCATCATCCATGATAAACTTTACTTACTTGACTTCACCAGGAATTACATAATATAATCTAAAATATGAATTTAAAAGCCACTAACATATGCAAACCCTTTTTGATGCCATATTTTCTCCCTTGACTTATTGCTTGATTTTATAAATCTCAAAGGCTGTGTGGTAGTTTACACTACATTGGTGCATATTCTTCATGTTATAAGGTCCAAAATTTTAATTTTCCAAACACAAATCTAAAAAATATAAAACCATAACCAAATCTGCTCTCAGTGTAAGGAATTCTTATCTTCTGTTGAGATGATACATGGCTAAAACTGAAAAACCTGACAATACTAAATGTTGGTACAGCTGAAGAACAAGCAGAACTCTCCCACACACTGCTAATGGGAATGTAACTCAGTAAACACTTGTATTTTGTAGCTTACCTACCACAAACTTTTGCACTATATCCTCATCTTCATTCCTGTTCACAACTCCCACTACTGAAAGTCAAGCCAACAGTAGTGGGCCGATCACTTTGTACGTCGTTTAACTGTCTAATCACTAGGTTGTACACTTGTAACTCATATAATATTACATGTCAATAAATAAATAAGTCTGCTCCAGGCTCAAACTGTAAAAAGGAAAAGATAATCTCAATAAGTGAACAAATGTAATAAGATGATGATATTTGCTATAACAATTAAACTAGGCTCTTTGGAAAGGTTTTACATTTCCTTCTAATTATATTTTTTTGATATTATGTCAGTGAACTTAATATTTTTTTAAAAAAGAAAAGAAAGGTAAAGAAAAAAAGAGAGAAAAAGAAAAACTTACTGGGATTGAAAATTCCTCAGCCAAATATTTCAAGGAGGCTGCTTCTCTTGCCAAGAACTTGTTCCTTTCTCTCATGTTGCCCTGAAGTTGTGTATCAAACTCCTTCCTTACCACAGACGCAACAGAGTCAATAATCACAAGTTTAACTCCTTTTGAAATAATTTCTTCTTCTAAGGACTCAATCCTAAAAAAGCAGAATTTGTAACATAGTAGAAAAGTTTAAGTAATAATAAAAAGTAGGGCATTGCAAAGGTTGACCAACTTAAAAACAATAAATTGTTCTTTCCTAAGTTATAGTGATGATTGCAAGTATCCAATAAACATAACCTATTTTCATATATCTCTTCTATACATATGGCACTCTTCTGGAAATAAACCAAAATGTTTTCATTCCTTAGTTCTCCTACGATATTGCTAACGTTCCAATTTTATGGAAAATTCTTAAATTTGTGGAAGCCAGTCTCCAAAATGGCCCCCGTTTACTCCCACCCCCTGTTGTGACACCCTAAGGAGTCTCTCTCACACTGCACTAGGGTGCGTCTTGGGACCAACAGCACGTGACAATGTGAGAGTCCCTTATTCCTGAGAGTACGTTATAAAAGACTACAGCTTCCATCTTGGACTCTCTCTCACTTATCCAGTCTCTCTCAGATGATGCGCTCCGGGGGAGGCAATGGCTGTGTTATAAACAGCACTATGGAGAGGCCTACGAGGTGAGGAACCGAAGCCCCGGCTAACACCTGGCAAGAAGGGAGACCATCCAGCAGCTACATGAGTGATCTTGTAATTTTCCAAGATTCTCCAGCCCCAGGCAGGCCTTGAGATAACTACAGTCCCAGCCAACAGCTTGACTTCAAGATTTTGAGCAACCCTGAGCCAAAAATACCTAGCCAAGCCACGCCCAGATACCTAACCCTCAAAAACTATGTGAGACAACATATGTTTTCCATTTTAAGCTGCTACAACTTGGGATAATTTGTTAATGGAACAATAATCAATACACCTCTTAATTAATATAAACTATTTATTCATTTCGTTTTTTCATTTTTAAAGAAATACTTCAACAATAAGCCATAATGAATAAAAAAGAACACAGCAATAATTATTTCCTATAATCCTAAAATGTAGGGACTTTTTTCACTCAGAAACTGAAAACATGGAAAGCAAAAAATAAATCTTCAAAGTATTACTAAAATACCA
This sequence comes from Micronycteris hirsuta, assembly GCA_004026765.1. NCBI lineage: Eukaryota > Metazoa > Chordata > Mammalia > Chiroptera > Phyllostomidae > Micronycteris > Micronycteris hirsuta. The sequence goes on along the minus strand of PVJI01000820.1, from coordinate 8,338 downwards.
AAGTCTAAAATGGCATACCTTTGAAGAACTGCATCACAGCTGAGTTCCCGATAAAGACAAACTTTACTGCTTGTCAAAAGTAATTTTTCCTCAGTGTTAAAATATCGGGGGAAACGGGATTCTGCTATCTCAATTAGTCTGTGGAAGAAAAAAATAGCATAAGTGAAAATAGCCAATGATATTTAAGGCCACATGGCTGAACCTCTAATGAATTTCACTTAGGAAACTAGTAAGTCACAAAAACACCAGAACAAAAAAGAAGTCTTTTCAATGGAGCAGGTACAAGCAAAATGGCTTAACATACAAGTTTGCAACATGAGTACTAAGAGAGGTTGGCAGACAGAGCGTGAGACCCGCAAGGGCTTTTAGATCTCACCTCATGTTGAGCAAGCAATAATGCCTCTGGGAATAAATACTTTTTGTAAATGATGTTTTGACTAGTAGCTATAATATATGTTTAGTAAATGAGAAAAATGCTTGTATTTTCATGAGAAAATATATTTTAACAATGTAGAATATTATCACTCTAATAATCAAATATCAATAAGTCTGTCTCAGACCAAAAAATATACATACAAAATAAATGCTATCCAGTAGGTCCTTCATAAATAGAAAATTATCTTCTATGCAAATAAATGTTGTCCAATATTTCCTTAGTAAATAAAAAAGTGATTTTCTAAACACTGAATTCTAACCTCAAAACTAGATCTAATGCTTGGGGTAAGCATAAGACAATGACAAGCTGACACAGATGCAATTGTCATTATTAATAGCACAAGACACGGAGAACAATACTAGAAACTTCCAATATTTCTGGTTAAAAATGTAAAAATGTAAATCTTTGAGTATAACTATTTAAAAGGATACTTTATCAGCCTCATACTTAACCACCCAAGGGCAACTGGGAAAAAGGACTGGAAACACAAAAACCATCCTATATTTTATGCTCTATTTAAAGACACAAAGTACAAAAGAACAAGTGTTTTCATTTCTAGATGGTTAATAAGTTCCAAGAAGAGGCTAAGAACTTTAAATAGGTCAACAAAATAAGTTCCTCAATATGCCATCATCAGAAATGGAAGAAAAAATCTAAAATAGGAAGAGGGAAACATTAAAGAAATCTAGTCAATAACATTTGTAAAGCATATTTTAAGCAATTTGAAAAGAAGAAACATCATTAGGTTGAACAGGATGAAGAAAAGTTATTTTAGGAGTAAGGATGCATAAAGAGAACAAAATGGATCAATGACCATTCAAGAGAAGTCCTTGAGAAAGGCGCGGGAACTGGGAAAAGCGGAAACGAGGTCAGTGACGGGAGCGGGAAGATGGCCCTGGCACAGGCAGGCCAGGCACACTTTGAGGGTTTGGGGAAATGTGTAAATTTTTTGATTAGGGCACTTATTTGCCGAGTTTAGTCAGAGAAATCCACTAACAAGCTCTGGCACTTGGAACCCACTGATTTTTAAGGATAGGTATGACAACATCTATCAGAAACAGAAGGTTTTCAAAATTTGGATGCTCAGTTGATTAGGAACCAGATTGAGAGTACCTGACTCACTGGCAGCAGCTGAAGAGCTGACAGACAGTAATTTTCTGCCTCCAACACTAGGCTGGATTTCAACAGAGCTTAAGGCTTAAAGCTCTGGAACTTATTACTGCTCATTCCAGTGACATCCCTCAGAAGGAAGGTGGCCACCACATGGATATGAACTTACTTTATTCATAGTTATCACACTTTCTTCCTTCCCTAATGCTTTGGTGAAGAGTGGGATTAGTGGCAATATCTCTAATACCATGAAATGTAGAGTCCACAGTTCTTGTTGATGACAAAATTTACTTCTAGATATTAAATACATCAGATACTCCGTTACTAAGCAATGAGAGTATTTTCTCTTTCTATCCTAAAAATGCACGACTTATCTGGTTTGGAATGAAATAAGCTAAAAGAGCCTTACTGACTTTAATAACCACTAGAAATGGTAGGGGGAAATAAAATTGTATATGGTTTTTGCCAAAAGGTTTAAGTGGGATGGTGGTGCCTTTAAGGTCAAGCTTAATGAGCTTAGACAAACTTAGGGTCAATAACCTTACAAACTTAGGAATTATGCACAGAGATAAAAAACAATAACCGTGTTACCAGGCTAAATAACTGTATTAAATGGTTATTAACAGACCAATATGCTCTTTCTATAAGTTTCTTTAAATGTCTTTTTAATTTTAGAAATCTAAAAATGTACAAATATACAAATATAGCCCTGGCTGGTGTGGCCCAGTAGATTGAGTGCTGGCCTATGAACCAAAGGGTCGCAGGTTCAACTCCCAGTCAGAGCACATGCCTGGGTTTTGGGCCAGGTCCCCAGTAGGGGGTGAGCAAGAAGCAACCACACATTGATGTTTCTCTCCTTCTCTTTCTCTCTCCCACCCTTCTAAAAATAAATAAATAAAATCTTTAAAAAAAACAATGTAAATGTAGTATTCTATATGCCTCACATTAATCATAGCAATTTCTCATGACAATCTTCATCACAAAGATCTGTTTTGTTTGGAGCAACACAAAAGAATCTATCTTTTGCTACCAGACATTAATTACATAAAGTTTGAAAGCAATGCCATCTAGTGGACATCTTTTTTATAAAAAGTATTCCTGTCAACGGACTCACTAAAGATTCAACAAATATTTATTGAGGACCTACTGTAAGCTAAGCACTGTTCTAGCTGCTAAGGATATGGCAATGAACAACAACAAAACAAAACAAAAGCCTGCCCTCATTGAACTTACATTCTACTGAGAGAGACAAAGAAATATAGTATATCATATATCAGATAATAAATGCTCCAAAGCAAAGTGAACCAGGATGAGGGGACAGACTGTCACAGAGGGCAGTGCGTGCCATTTTACGTAATATGGTCTGGGAGAGCCTTTTTTCAATAAGGTAACTTTGAGCAATGGTTTAAGGGAGACGAAAAAAATGAACCACGTGGATATCCAGTGGAACAGTGAACAGGAAGAAAGAATTACAGCATCTGCAAAAGCCCAGGTGTAAGAAGATGCCTGGGGTATTTGAGGAATAGCAAGGAGGCTAATGTAGCTGAAATACAGGAAGCAAGGAGAATAAAAAAGAAAAAAGGTCAGAGGGCCAGCCAGGGGCCAAAATCACACAAGATCCTTAAATCTGTGGTTTTTAGTGGATTTCATTTAGTAAAAGCCTAGGAGCAGGATGGGACATGACTTGACTTCTTTAAGAATCACTCTGGCTACCGAATGAAGAAGAAACTGTAGATGGGCCAGGGTGAAAACAAGATCAGCTAGTGCAGTAGCCCAGATAAGAGATGATGGCGTCCTGACCTGAAGAATAGCTCATGTGATTAGAAGTAACTGAACCCAAGATGTAGTTCAAAAGAGGAGCTGAAGGGATTTCTAGACTAAATAGGTCAGCATCTGGAAGAATGGAATTAACCATTCATTAAAGTGAAGAAGAATGGATTCGGACTAAGGTTTTTTTGTTATTAGTTCCCCGTTACTTCACAGCTCTTGTACAAAAGGGAAGTTAAAAGCTTTACATTAGTGACCACATATCAACTTGAAACGAAACATATGTGTAATGTAAAAACAAACAAAAAAAAGTCTTCCAAAACTCTAGTTGAAACATTGCCTCATAAATGTGCTGAAATAAAAGTTTATGGTTTTTCAAAGCTTCTTGTACATATGTAGTATTTTCCTGTTCATTAATTCAGTATGTGCTTGCTCAGCACTGTGGACTACTAAATGTAACAATGTGAATCTATTAGTTCCTTACAGATTCCAGAAAATTCCAAAGTTTTGTTTTAGTAATAATAAGTATGTACTTATAACTAATTTCCACTTTCTGTCCTAGAAACTCTTCAGGATCACCCTCCCTATGAATTCACCTAGATTCACAAATGATAAGGCAGCTGAAGCTGGACTAAGGAAAACCTACCCAGACTTATGAAGCCATCTAAAAAAAATGGTGAGAGGGAATTTATTTCCCCTACGCTCCCCTGGGTCAAAGACCCTGGATTTGTACAAACTAGCAAATAAGTAACTAAGACTGTAAGGGGACCTTGAGCTGAAAGTCTCCCAAAATGGAGAAAGCCCCGTAGCAATCACTCGGGGGATAAAGGCAGTACAGCGGGGCAACTGAGAGCGACTTTGGATATTTACCTAAAGAACTCGGCCAGTGGTTTAATAATATTACGTCTGTGCGTGCTCTGGGGGCCAGGGAGATGGGCACGACTCTAACTGGAAGTGAGATGTAGCCGGAGAGGCTTTCTGTGCCTGCCCGCGAGAGAGCGCCTTGGAGGCGGCCTCTGAGTCACAGGGTGACGCTTGCCCGGACTAACAATGGCAGCAGGGAAAGGCAGAAGAATCCAGACTACTGGCAAGTGTAACCCAGTGTGGGAGGAGTCGGAAATGGGGTTACGGAGGAAGATCAGTGCCGAGATTTAAACCCAGGCATGGCAGCCAGGTTGGGGCTCAACCACGCGGTTTGGGAGCAGAGGAGGAGCTCTCTTGACCACTCGGCATTGAAAGCAAGAAAGCAGAATGTAGCAGCCATGTGGAGCTCTCTCTCTTGGCCACACGGTTTGAAAGGCTGAAGAAGGATTCCCTGGCCCACCACGAGGACATGGTTTTGGATTAAGAAGGGGAGCCTAGCGGAGCTACGTACTTTTATCATGGTACCCCTTACTGGCTTGGTTTGGCAAGGGGAGGCAGGACTGTGTGTGTGTTTGTGCGTGTTTTAAAGGGACTTTGGGATTTAATGGCGACATTCTGCAGTTACTCTAAACTTGCATAACTTTTAATTAAATAATCCTTTTCCTTTTTACCAAACTCTGGCATTGAGAGCCACGACTCCTACCAGCAGCAGGCAAAAAGAATCATAGAGTAATAAGACCCCCAGGAGTGGGGGGTGAGATTTTCTATAACAAGACCACACTGGTATTGCCTTCAGAATCAGCTGAAGTCATGGCGGGCCACAGCCCCTCTACCTCCCTCTGGATACACGGATTCATAAATAGTGGCACTTTAAATAGTTTGGCAGGAATTAAAAGGCACTGGCTTAGGGGCACTTGACAGCCGCGGAAGTGACATGCAGCTCTGAGCCACTGCTCTCGCACAGCACACCTGCTATGCACACCCAGTCACAACTGTTATCATTTTCCATTTTTTGATTATTTGATTAACGTCTTTCTCCCCTTCTGACTAGTTTTCAAAGCTTTTCTGATTTCATGACAACTCAGGAATGTCTACTTCTACCTCCTAATATCCCAATTCTATATCCTACCCCACCTTCCAGAGCCCTGGGTCCTATCTCTTCCTCCCTACATCCTTCAGTTTTCATCACATGTCCATCTGTAGTACTAAGACTCAGCTTCATTTTCCTTTATCCATTTTATTTCTCCCAAATTTTTACTTTGAAACCTCTATTATTGTTTATCATCCATATCATCTTCCTTTTTTCCCCAATTTGAAATATTTATTGTTTTTTATTCTTAACCTCCAATTCCACCTTTTTCTAATTATTTCCAACAGGAATAATATAGTATCCATTCAATTCACGGGTTCTGGAATTCTCATGGTTGCCAAATTTTCCATTAATAGATCACTAGATTAATCTATCCATATATTCAAGTATATACAAGTGCATAGCAATTAAGACTATATTGGATCTTAAGTATAAGTCCAATAGGTAAAATATAGGGAAACTATCTGAGTGGCAGTGACTGTAGCCCAGCCCCTGATTTGGGAAACCAGTGGGGAGCGGGTCGGCACACAGAAACCGAGCCCACAGATCGGTTTTCCCATGGGGAATCAGGCGTGCACTGTACATAGGCCACCTTGAGGCTTGCTTTTTGCTAAAACTCCCTCACCCTGAATTGAGGCAGCAAATGTTTACTGCATATCTTTAAAGTAACTTCCTAAAATCTATGCTAAACCTCCCAAGTATGGAGTGTAACCAGTTCAACCACCTTTCCCCTTGCATTTGCAAATATCCTTTTTCTTTGTAGTAATTAGCAACTTCCTCTCCTTTGTTATCTGAAAGGTAATCACCTAAAGCAAACCTATGCATAGTAAATGAGGACCATTCTCAATGTAATGTGCCCAGAAAAGCAATAAAATCCTGTCCAGGCAGGGGTCTTGGCCCTTTCTCACTCAGAGAATAGCCATGCCATCCCTTTTTCTCCACAGGACTTCTGTAGTCCGTGTGAATTTGTTCATCTCAGCCACAACACATGGACCCCGCTGGCCTGAGTCTGCATCAGTAAAACAAATTAAAAACAGACTATTTACTGAATCAATCAGAATTTGGTCTCCTTAGTATTCTCCTTTCCCCAAGGCAGAGCCTGAATACCCAAGGGTTCAGTACCAGGTTATACTATTATTTAATTACTAAGCAGTCTGGGAGATATAATTACAGCTTATGATAAATAAGAATGATTGATACACCATCTTAAATTATCTTCTCAAAGATATGTAAAAATAAGCTACTTAGTGTATTGCTTTTAAAATTATAACTACAGTAAAAAAATTTTAGGAAAAAAAAGTATGTAACTAATGTTGCCCTGGCCAATGTGGCTCAGTTGGTTGGCAGGTCATCCCATAACCAAAAGGTTGTGGGTTCAATTCCCGGTCAGAGCACATATCTAGGCGGTGGATTTGATCCCCAGTCTGGGTGTGTATGATTCCCCAATCTGGGTGCCTACGTAAGGCAGCCAGTCAATGCTTCTCTCCCACATCGATGTTTCTTTCCCTTCCTCTGTCCCTTCCTGTCTCTCTAAAAGCAGTAAAAAAAAAATAATAATAAAGTCCTCAGATGAGAAATAAATAAATAAATAAAATGAATCTTTCCAAAGTGCTTTTAAGTACATCACCCACAGGGTTTTCTTTTTTTTAGTACATTTTAAACAAAAGTAATTATTTACTCTTCCTCTGTTTTCTCCTTTCTTCTTCATAAAAAGATATCTTAGCAATTTATTGGCAGAAATTATTTTCCATTTTTTATCACTTACCCTAAATTCTCAACTTATATGTGAATCCTTTAAACTTCCCTCATATTAATCTTTCAGTTCACTTTCTCATTTGTGTTGATCAGACCACTTGCTTGTAAGCACAAAATGGAGACAGTGCTACATATAGAGTCATACAGAGAGATAAAATATACTTCTTTTTGAGTCTTATATTTTCCTGCTTTCTCTCTTCTCTAAGTCCAGAAATCAACCCAGTTGTAGCAGACACTGTTAATTACCTACCAATATCCACTCCACTTCTTCCTTGCTATGAGAGCTCTAATTATATATAGGAAGTAATATCAACCAGCCCCAGGACACACATCATGCTTGTTATAATAATCTTTGCCCGGCTTACCCCTCCTCCGTTGCATATAGGGGTGGCCCAGTGAGAAACCTGCAGGATTTCAAAGGATGGAAAGGAAACTGGCAGAGGTGAGGAGGCAGCTACTCTGAAGAAAGTAGTACACTTTCCTGATAAAAAATACAGCGGGCCCTTTCCCTTATCATTGACTTGAGCACAGAATGGATACAATGCCTAAAAATGTACCAGTCCTAGGTCTCTCTGTTATCACGGAGCAACAGAACCAGAGCCAGCAATCACCTACTCAGGTCTTCTTGTTATATGAAAAAATGAAACTTTTTGTTGAAGCCACTGTTCTTCCCACAACCACAACAAAATTACAACTAAGTTACAGAACCATCATTGAGAACTGCCTGCAGACTAGCTGAACAGAATCTTATAACTAAGAATATAAAAAAGAAGCCATGTTGAGACTTGAATTGAAAAAAAATTTTAATTAAAAATAAATAAAAAGTATGCAATATGATGAGAGCAATACATCTTTTAAGTCTCTTTTAATCCAGTTTTCCCCTCTAACTCTTTTTTTCCAGAAGTTTTATTTACTTTTTAAGTATATGTCATTGATTATGATATTACAGTTGACCCACTTTTTTCTCCCCTTTATTCTCCTCCACCCTGCATTCCCACCAGCATTCCCCCGCTTAGTTCATGTCCATGGGTCGTACATATAAGTTCTTTGGCTTCTCTGTTTCCTATACTATTCTTAACCTTCCCCTGTCTAATTTGTACCTATCAATTCTGCTTATTCCCTGTACCTTTTCCCCCATTCCCTTCCTGCCCACTCCCTGCTGATAACCCTCCATGTGATCTCCATTTCTGTGATTCTGTTCCTGTTCTAGTTGTTTGCTTAGTTCGTTTTTGGTGTTTTTTAGGTTCACTTGTTGATAGTTGTCAGTTTGTTGTCATTTTACTGTTCATAGTTTTGATCTTCTTTTTCTTAAGTAG